>JANHFO010004386.1:99175-114171 GCA_032468095.1 Pareas carinatus
CTTTTGTGTTTATAAAACTTTTAAATAAATAAAAAAAGATAGACTATAAAAATAAAGTAGGTACTCCCTGATTTTTTTTCTGTCAATGGAAAGTTTCAGTCCTTTCCCTTCATTCTGTTTTTCATAGTTACCTGATGGAACATGTACCATCTTCTCAGGGAAAACAGCCAAAACAAGCACTCAGGGTTTTTATTATTCCATTTTGTTGCCTTTTAGCATTTTGCTATCTTTACTGGAATCTGATCTACTTATTCCCTCTTTCCTTTATTTATACACATTTGCCCTTAGTTCCATCACCTCGTTTTGAGCTTCTGACTCTACAATTCCAGCCTACCTGTCAGTAGAATTAGGGTGCCTGGTTCCTCTTTCTACCATTTGAGTGCATCCATTTCTGTTTTCAGGTCAATGTAAGTTCCATTGTACTAAATATAACCACTGAGTGAACATGCTAAGAAAGGACCATTCATTTGGTTGGAATTCTGATAGTCATTGGTAAGGAATGAAGAAATTAATTTTTAATTTGAAATAATTATGCTAGTCCATGTAGCATTTATAGGCAGACGTTATCGGAAAGACATCTAAGTAATTGTGATAACAATTTACTTGCCAGTCAAATCTGCCAGCATTGGGGATATCAGAAAATATAGATTTAGATCTCAAGGCTCCCGTTTAGCAATCTCCACCCTATGATTCATGCTGAAAGTATAGCCAGCCAATGGGTATAAAACTGTGAATTTTTACAAAGCCTGTTCAAGTAAAATTGGGAAAACACAAGTTTAAATCTTCAGATGAGTAATCCCTATCCCTGTTTTATGAGACAACATAAAGAAGGCTGAATTGAAACCCTTCCCAGTAATTGAAAATAACTACAGTACAGCAAACTGAAGCTTAAGCGCGGCCTATGCCCAGAAACACTGCGTCATATCCTGAGGGCTCAACAGCTACAGTAGATGGCTATGAACTCCCATTCATATGGACATATATTCTGTAGAGCAGTGGCCAGGTCCATGGAGGAGGTTTTTCCACAGATCGGAGGGAATGTGGTTTCATGTGCTGCCTGCATCCTGTGAATGGGGCTTGGCTTCTTTGCATGGCTCAATTGCTGTCATGCCGTGGACTGGTGCCGATCCATGGACCAGGGAGGTTGGGGACCCCTGCTGTAGAGCATAGAAGCATTAATAATATCAAGTTTTGAAGAACCTCCTAGGCCTAGAAACATCTGAAAAGTTATAATAGACAATCATGTTGACTTTGTCAGTATAAAACTACCACCATGCTTCGAAAGAAGGAAGGAGGGCACAGAATTTACCTGGACCTCAAAGAATCAAACAAGTATATTCAATGAAACCATCATAACTTCCCAGCCTGAGAGAAATTCTGAGCAGATTTGTAGGTGGAAAGCTATTTTCCAAGATAGTTGCATAATTCAAGTTTTGGAGCATACAATATTGAAACCATTTTAAAAATACAAACAAAAAAGCAATGGGCATTCATAAAAATAAAAGAGTGTCTAAAAAAGAACCATATAATGCTATTCTGACAAGGTCATGCTATATTTTGCTTGATTTTTGCCTGCATTTATGGGAGTTAGCCATTAGCTTCGCATTTTATGACCCCTGAAACATCCCATAGAGTTGATACAAATTGTCTTCTTCCTCAGTTTTCATAAAAATGGCTGGATTGTTTCTAGGAATTGTGGATTTGTTTGTTCTCCCCCTAAACTGATTTTTTTTTAAAAAAAACCTCTTATACCTTCTTAAAAGTATACTCTTAGGACATAATTCCAAAAGAAAATGCAATCAGTGACAAACAAAGGGTGGGGGAAACCTGACACTGAAATAGTTGATGATTTGTGGGATGTCAGTGCCTGCATATTTCTGACAGTCCAGACATTCATTATTTACTGGAGATGTTTCCTTGAAAGGATGGAAAATGCTTCTCCTTTGGATTGATCCAATTTTCAGGGCAAGCACATTATTCCAGATGTTTCTGGAGCTGCCTGGCTCTTCCTTGTGAGACATACATGCTTCCTCTCATAACTTTTAATCCCTTCCTTTCTGATCCCAGAGAGGCCAGGGTCTGCCTAGTGCTTCTGAATGGGAACATTTTACATAATAATGATAAAAGGGGTCTGTGACCTGGAGCTGATCACAGAATGCCAGCCCTCCCAAACAAGCCCCAAGCTTGACCGAGCAACATTTAAAACCTACCCCTGTTCCTTCTCCCTTGCTCTTCAATCCTAAGAAAATATTAAGGCTTGTGCCAAACATCCAAGCAAGGGAGGCCAAAGGAGGTCAAAGTCAGCTATTTTTTTATTAACATAGATAACCATTAAAGTGGAATTCTTGATGCGGTTCTACCCTGGAATTTCAATGACTAAGGAGAGACGCCCACAGCATCAGTTTAACATCCTTTAGAAAAGGAAGGACAGCTAGCCAAATGCTACATTTTAAAAAAATTAAAAAATCAGTATCTTTTCTTTTCCCCCCCTCCCATCAGATGTAAGCAACTCTGATGATAATATTAGCGAGTATTCAAGTATAATATCATATACGTGTTTATAATCAATACTCATCGTCCGTGCTACAATTTCACTATTAACAATATTAACATTCAAAAGCAGAGGATGGAAACAGGCCGATCTTTATAGAATGAAAATGTTTTATATGTGGCATACAACATAATTACCAATATATATTTTCTACATTCTGCTACAGAAAGAAGATAATAAATCAGAACTAACTAAAGGGAAGTTTGCATTTTAAAAAGTAAGGTCATTATTTCTTGATCATAAGGTGCAATAGCAAGAATTTTGAAGGACGGTACAATCCTGCAAGGCAAAACTTGTAGAAATGAAGCTGAATTTAAATTCAAATAGACCTCTAATGAAACACTAGGAAATATAAGAATTCCTTGACTTACAACTGCAATAGGTGGTGGAATTTTGATCAGCGGCTTTAACAGTTGTAAGTCAAGTCAACCACATGATCTGATCTGATTTTACGATCATTTTTACAGAAGTTGTTAAGTGAATCACATGGTTGTAAGTCTGACTCTATTATCCCAAGTGGGCATAATTTTTTGCCAGAATCAGCAAAAAAACACCAGAAACTGGTTAAAAAACAAGCCATAATATGGTCATGTGACCACAGGATTCTGCAACCCGTCATAAATGTGAGTTGGTTACCAAGTGCCTGAAATTTGGACTTGTGACCACTGAGGGGAGGGGCAGCACAACATTTTACAATAGCCAGAAGTGCTTAATGGGTAAAAAAAACCCTCCCTTTCCATGGCTGTCATAACTTCAAATGGCTATTAAATGACTAATCATAAATTGAGGACTGCCCATATTTTCAAATGTTGCAAAAAAAAAACTATACAGAAGCACCATTGTTGTATTTCATAGAGTTCCTCTCAGTTTAGTTAAATACTTCAGGGGAAAAAACCTTCAGAAAGAAAACTAAATCCAATCCCGGGAAATGTAGCGTCAGCATATTTTAAGTTCTCTTTTATTTTGTAAATGGTTTGCAATTTCCATTTTCACACACGCTATGAGTATTATTAGACTCAGGTGTCTGTAGTAAAACCATATTTTGATTTCCAAATTTCTGAGCACCTAGAAAATTGTCTATTTCCCCCACTCCTGTACCCAAAAATGCGATAAAATTTCAGTGTCTATGTAGATATACAACAAGAGGAACCCATCGGCTAGAATTTGGCAACCTGGAGGAATGTTTAGCATAGGGAATCTCATAACCATGATTTGGAAGGACATCACCTCTCCCCACACTTCGCCCCTCCCCTCCCCATGTATCTTTGGTTTTAAGATTTGATTCATTTTTGTTTTAACTAAGATGTAACTGTAGATGCAACCTAGAGTTACCTTATAGTAAGATGGGCAGCCAATAAATGTTATAAATAAATGAACTGAAGATTTTTTGTGGTTAATACTCCGCAGACATTTCACAGACAGGTTCAGTTAGTTCAGGATTTTTGTTGCAAACAAGAATTAAGTCAAATTACCCATTGCTGTGTAAAGATTGGAGTTTTATTCCTACCCTTCCCTCGAAATAAGAAACTATTTGGTGGGGTACTTGGTGACCTTGAATCTGAAAGATTTTTTGGAGGGGGTAAAGATACAATTGCACCTCCAGCTTTGAGAATTGCTGGCTCCCAACATTTCACACTATCTTTTGCATTCAGCAAGCCCCCTCTCTTTAGCTATGCCCACCTTCAAAATGGATCCAAGCTATTTCAATTGTGGGTGAAGCTATTACCTGACTTGATTTATTGCAATTATCCTGGATTTATAATAATCTGAGCTAAAGAAGGGATGAAACTGAGCAGGAAAAAAAGAATAGATTAGTTGTTAGAAAACTAGATTTTCTTCTGAGCAGGCTGGCGAGAAAAAAAAATCTTCCAGGAGGAATTAGCTGACATACAAAGCACTCGCTGTTTATTTTGTCTACTCCCATAGCTTGTTGGTTTCTAAGACAGTAACGATCATCATAAGGACAGCCTGTGACTACAGAAACCTCAAGAATAGATTTTGCACAACTAGTCACAATGTTAAATGTTCACAAAATGGGGTTGCTTCTTGGAATGTGTCAGGAATTGTGCTCTGGAAAGAAAAAGCAATTAACTTTGACTCTGGTACAGTCCAGCAGCTTACATGTCGGGTCTCAGGAATTCTTAGAATTCTTTAGAAGCGTTGCAAGTGCACCTAAGTGAAATCAATAATTGCAGATACCTCCCAGTAGAGGGAAGAAATGTCCGATGATGTAGGATATACTCAACACCAGGATGGTGGGGGGAACCTATGGATTTTTTAGTGTTTTTTTAACTATAATTGCCAACAGTCTCTTTATGTTAGATGCCAGAAGCTGTAGCTCAACAATCCATGAGTACATCATGGGCAATGGTTATAGCCAAGAACTGCTCAAATGACTAACATATGCCCCGCAGCACATGTTCTCCAATCCCCTGCAACTCACCCAGGATATACAACAGCCATTGACTTTGCATGTACATAAACACACATGTGTATACATAAACTCTTAAATGTACAAAATCAGCACACATTTACCTAGCATAATGGACTAGTTCACCTGTAAGACCCCTGCTGTCATTTTAAGCCGATGTGTTCCTTTTCAATTCCGTTTTCGCTTCATGTTTGGTTGAGAGAGTATCTTTCTTACTATCTCTCAGGGAGGCAGACTTTATTTCTAAAAGAGTTAACCTAGCTCTAAATCACTGTCTCATTGGTATGAGAGGCTGAAACCCAAAGAGGCCTGTATCTACAAGCCAGAGCTCATGATTAATTTGGGAAAGTTTCCCTCTCTCAATGTTTGAAGACCGCAGCAGCATACATTGACAAAAGCTTATGCTGACAAAGAACAAAAAAATGTGTCCAGGGGCAATGTATTCACCGAGGAATCCACAAAGGGAAAGGTGTTTGCAGGCAGCCTTCTCACTTCTGGTTTTAAAATTTAAACTTGCAAATCTGTCCGTGGGAGTGGATGTCTTTCCCAGTTAGTGATTGCATTTCTTCCTTTGGGAAACATAAGCATAGATCTGGTGGCTAATTCAGAACTTCCTACGCAGAAAAAAACCAGACAAAGCCACAACTATCTATGCCTTTCACAGATTTCAGCAATTGCTGCCAGGACCTGAAAAGGCAGATCCCCCCCGCCATGCACACACACACATACAAACACTTCAGTTCAATATCTGAAAGGGTTTTGTTTGTTCAGATCACACTCCTTCATTCCTTTCCATGACACAACTTCTGTCTTGTTCCACATGTGGAAGGACAGAAGTATCTACTTCAATAGGTTAATGAGATGAATATCGGAGCGTTCTGCTGCTTTCTTTTGATAGATTGGAAACCTAATAGGAAGTTACTTTTTATGGATTCAGATCACCAATGTAGGCAGATACTAAGAATATTACCCTGTAATAGAACTTCACATTTTTATGCAGAAGTCCTTTTTCAGGACACCCAGGAGATGATGTGGGGTCTTCTCTATGCAACCCTCATGCCATTATCTATAATCCTATATCAATGTCTCAATATATGCTTGAAAAATGCTCTAGAACTGCTGAGGATGATTTAAATATGATGGTTCAGTAATGCTTAGATCCAGAGCCGGCCGAAGAATAAGTCAGTCTCGGTGCGAAATGTTGAGTGTGGTGCCTCGGCAAGCACGGGGTGGGACCGATTTATTAACCCCGCAAGTCCTTGGCAAGTGCAGGGCCTTGTGCGGTTGGGCCATTTGCACCCCCCTTTGACCGGCTCTGCTTATATCTCACATAGACTTCAATGGAGACCACTTTCATATATTGAAACAGCTATTGCACATAGGAGGTATAAACTACCCTGTCCAGATTATTGTATGATATATAACTTCACATAACCACCATAGTAATAGTAGTAGTAGTGAAAATAATAATACCATTTTGACCGTATCATTGGAAAAAATGCTCAGAATGATTACATACAAATTGTAAAGGGCTCCTGAATTCAGACAAACTAAAGTCTAGAACACAAATGCACCAGATATCATGGTAGCTGGGGGAAAAACAGGTTTTACGTATGGATGTGGCAAATCAAAGTAGTATAGCTTGAGCGGAAAAAGAAGGCAAAATATTGAGACTTAACCATTGAAATACAAAGGATATGGAACAGACCAGTAATTTCCACTCACAATTAATTCCTAGAACATCAAAAGTTATAAGTGTAGAATTCTGAAACCACCTGAAAGGAATTTTGCTTGGAATGACATGTATATTAGAGAGATATTTGAACAATTCTTAGACTTTTCAATAAAGCTTGGGTTGATCCTAAACCATGAACATTTGCTGACTATTCCTCGGAAAAGAATACCTTTTTAAATGCCATTGTAATACTATACTTTGTCTGACACTAACAGTGTTCAGACATCATTCCAGGCTATGATTTGCTGAATTATGCTTTGTTGAATAAGTCAGTTGGTTGCTTTGCACAACACACTAAGCTATGAATGAAATTAGCATATTTTGTGTTGATTCAAACAGCATACTTATCTGTTATCAGAGAAATAACATTTTGACTTGACTCAGACACCTAGTATTTATGTTGCAGCTTTGGATTGAGCTAATATGAGTAAGCTTCTTCTGTACTCGCTTTATTTATTTGTTTGTTTGTTTGTTTGTTTGTTTAGATTTATATACTCCCGAAGGACTCAGGGTGGGGTACAGACTCAGGGCGGTGTACAGATAACATAAAAGTTAACATTGAACTTTAACAATATTTGTTCTATGGCTATGGATTTCAAACTGTTCCTGGACAATTTCAGATATTAGCAGACAAAACTATTTATTTTCTGTGAGTGTATATCTATATATGAGTGCTAAGGGTGTTTGGATAATGAAATTTACCACCCAGGTTTAGATCCCCCAGTAGCTGGTTTAGGTATTTCCAACAAAGAGAACATTGGGAAATCTTATTAGAAAGCGGGTATCTTTTGCAAAGTGGCTTTTTTTATCTGCCAACCTTAAATGTTATTCATACATAATGCAATCTTTTACAATATATGATTTTTTAATGGGGCCACTTCAGTGGCATTTGTTTCCATATTATTTCCATGTTTAATGGGCTTGAAGCTACCTGTAAATAATGATAATGATATACCAGTACTCATGAATTCACTTTATAGTTTACTGTTATAGTAATCATTACTAAATAACGATGTGTCTAAAATCTAACTCTTCCACATTTTTCTTTCTTTAAGACCCTTTCTCTGCCTCCTGCTTGTGTCCTGTTTTCTTTCATTCCTAACCCTATTGTTTTATAAAGTTTTCAGAGTTTTTTTTCTTTTTCTGACCCTTCTAAAAACACATTCTCCCCTTTTGATCATTTGGTTCTCTTTTATGAATTTAAAAAAATGACTTGGCATATCTATATTCAAAATCTACATTCTGCTTTAAAGAAGAGGCTAATTAATATTGTAAGCAGGACAGGGTGGGAAGACTTGCATATGCTACAAACAAAATGCAAAGCTTATGTAGACAGCCAGGCATAGACACGCCTAGTACAAGTAATTAGGAACACATTAGACTAAGAAAGCATTCCTTCCTGATAGATCCAACATCAGGAAGAAGACAGAGCTCACATACCATTGGTAGCTAATCCTCAATGATTCCCTATGCAAATTGTATGGAAGTGGAGAGGGAGCAGGAATGCAACTAATCCTACCCTTTTGCGGTTTTAACAGATATGTACATTCAGACTGAAGGGACCATATTTTTTGGCTACACTTTTTAGCAAAGGATCCAAGAAGCGCTAAATGGTGTCCATGGATGTTTGAAAAATTAGGCTGACTTAGGCAGACACAAAGCAGAATGGCCTGAATGCCAGCATGGGATCTGGCCTGAAAACAAATGTTACAAAACAAGAACTTTAACCTTTTGATGTAGTAGCCTGGGTGCAAATAAAGCCATTAGATTTGTTTCTTACAGGCTGTGACTCTTTCCCAGAAACTACAAACAAACTACAAACTACAGGATGAACTTGCTTCATTTTGCCCCCATAACAGCAACTCTGTGGAGTAGATTGGGCTGAGAGAGTGTCTGGGCCCAGAGTCACCTAGGCAGCTTCTATGGCTGAACAAGAACATTATCCTGGGACTCCTGGATCAGCATCTTAACCGCAACATCACACTGGTTTGACCCTTATTGCCTATTTTTTCTTCTCTGGGATTTATGCGATTTTTGGGGGCATGGAGGAAACATCCCCACAATGCTTCAATGGTCTCAATTAACCCACATCAAGAAGACAGACAAAAGATAATTGAAAGGTGAGAGTTTCTTCTTCTCACTCCCATGGATTTAATGATATCCTTTTCTCTCCCTCCTCCTTTCAAATATACCTAAAACCCAACCCATTAAATGCCATTCCATCTTATCCTTAACAAATTTGCTGTGGTGAGAAAAACAATAAGAATGCAGCATGGAAATACATGAGGACTACAAACAGAAGTTGCCTTCACCTTGATCCTTTAAAACACAGTAAAGAATGTAAAACCTCTATCAGAAGAATTGCGTACTCTTTCCTCTTCCATTCTTTCATAGTGATCAGACTGCTTGGAGAAAAGTCAGAGTTGCAGAGAGTTTTCAAGTTACTTCGCTAAGACTATATATTACCCTAAGGCTACAAGTTGTTCATTCTCGAATTCTCTTTATTTAGGAAGCCTTAGGGCCGCTTCTGGAAGAACTTATTGGGATAGGGTAAAATGGTGGTTGAAACTATTTCCCTGTCATGGCATATCATCTGCCCACATAGTTTTTTATTCCAGTCTTTCCATTTGATGCTTTGTTAAATTAACCAATTATATAAGAGTCAGGGGTCTAATCTATCACACATGAGTTGCAAAAATCTGAGTCAGCGTTAGATGGCAGCAAAGGGACATTAAAAAACCAAACATTTTGCTACTTAGTGGAACTGTGGTCTGAATTTCAACAAGCTAGAGATGGTTCTTCGGTGCCTCTTGATTTCACAGCCTAATACACCAGAACTCATCATTCTCGATCCAATCAAACTGAATCTCCGCAGGATGGTCACCCTTGTTCAATCACACATGCCAGGATTCAACCTTTCCATGGCATACAATAAACTAATTGCTTCCGGCCCCAGATGTTAAAAAGATAGGCGCTGTAGCAGCAGATAGCACCACTCTTCCTACTTGGCCCTTCCTCCTGAGACATCACCTTCACCCGTTCTTCTGAACAGATGCCCCAACCACAAAGAAACTGGATCAGCTGTCTGGCAAATTTCTTTTAATGGCTTTATCAGCTTACTTGTGACTCTCAAGAGCAAAAAGACTTCTTTTCCACCAAGAAAAATAATAAAATAAGACTGGGCTGTCAGGTTCTGGGCAGAGAACAGAAGGAAACTTTCTGTCCTAGATTTCAGAAAATAAAATACCCCGAGGAATCAGGTTTAAAAGTCAGCTCAATACTACTGTATACCTCAGTCCTACCCAGCCTCCACTGTGGTATGATTTCACTTTTAAGCTTTCTTCCTTCTTTCTCTATTTTAGTTTGCATTGATTTTTACTCTTGTTTTTAAAACTTTCAATAAAATTAGATTTCATAAAAAAAATATAATATATAGGGCATTTGCATTATTGAATTATGCTAAGGATATTACTTTTGGGGCTGACAAGCTAGAACAGACTCCAGGACAACATTCCAGATGGCTATTTCATAATTTACTGAACTCCATGAAGTTCACAGTGCATATTATAACTAAATAACAACTTTATGGTGGTGCTCGGAATCTCTTATCTGGACACCGAGTTTTGGTACATGTGGTCTAAACTTCCTGTGCTGGTGGTCCTCTTTAAAATGCTTTTTGAAATGCTGCAAGACATAATCAAGTGAAGCCTTGGGGTCATTGTGTGACCTCCGGGGTTGAGAATAAAAGGATGTGTCCTCAGTTCCTCCTTTGCAGTGCTGGTAGACAGTCTGCCTATTTCTCAGACATTCTCTACTTATTTTTCTTTCTTGCCCTGACATTTGTTATCATTGGCAGTGATTTAGCCATTAACTTGAGCCTTAAGGAAGAAATACTAACATATGATGGTGTTTGTTTTTCTCTGATGAAACAAATAAGCTTAATGCTTATTTTCAGATATCCAAATAAGGGCACGAGTGCATGAAGTTCCTTTTCAAAATGTTTTCTAAAGTGATACCTGGTTTTAAAAAAAATCTATTTATCTAACCCTACTTAAGAAGCAGGCAACCTCAGTCATCTTGGCCCAGGGATACACTGACAAGCGGGCAATGATTTCAAGTTATTTTTGTTTCTCTAGCTCCCCAGAGCAGGCTTAATGCAAATGCGGTACAAGAGAGGAGAAGGAAAACAATACAGGGAATAAAAATATTTGTGAACATTTTGCTCTAAATAAAATGATCAAGATTGCAGAACCAGATGCATTCTACCTAGATGAAATTTCATCTAGATGTTATTGCACATATTGTGTTTCAATAATGCAGAAGAAAGGGAAGGGAATGTCAAATTAGGATAGGCAGCCTGCAGACCATGAGTTGTATATATTCTGGCCCCTTTATTCTCATCCCCTCCTAACAGCCCATATCCTGCCACCAGAAATAAGCATCAGACCACCAATAGATAAGGATAATCTTACTATTTCCTTTATATCCTGCCTTTCGTTCAGAAAATCAGGACAGTATACTCTATATAGTATTCCCTCCTCCAATTTTCCTTACAACAGCAACCCCATTGAGTAGGTTGAGCTGTTCCCCAATGAATCTCATGGAAGTGTATACCTAGAGTAGCCCCACGGGAAGCTAGGCAGAAAATAAGTTTAACAAATAAGTAAATTAGGTGACCATGAATCAGAGACTCTTCCACCAGAACCAAATGCCTTAGCAGCTATACTAAACTAACACTGGATTTCCCACTGATATTCCTGAGAAAATGCATGAAATAAAGTCTATAAGCATCAGATACCCCTAAAATACATGTCAACAGAAAAAAACAACATTCATTTGAATAACATGATTATTTCATACTGATAAAGATTGCCCAGCCATCTTGAAGAATAATAAAAATCAGACTCTGAATTAGATGAATTGACTTTTAGCAAGAGCAAAGTTAAGGTGATATCATCATAAATGATCATTTGCTTTCCTGCAGTGTTCTGTGTTTATTGAATCTGCAGGTCTACTGAGATCATTAATTCTTCATTTATTATATCTAAATCCAGTTTCCTTCTGTAATGGAACTCATAGCAGCAGATACGTTTTCTCTTCATGTTCCCATTCAGGTCATGATGAGCCATCATGTCCGGCCTGTAAAATATGAGAACAAATCCACCTGGAGACGGCTTACAAGGGAACAGATTTATTGTTGGAACACACAACTACCAGCAGGGGTTGGTTCTGACAGCTCCCCTTTTATAGGGAAGCTGTCAGCCTGCCCAGCCAATCACAGAACACAGATTTCTCACTCAAGGAACTGTCAAAGATCCTTCGATTGGTGGTGATTACTTCTGTCTGGTTCCGTTGATCGACAATGATTGCTTCCATCTATGTTGGTGCCCTCTATGCATAACACTTAACACTGTCCTCTACCATATGGTCAGTGTTACCTATTCTTGCAATTTACACCAGGTGAGAGAACCTTTTCCTTTCAGTAGCAATACAAGGATCAAAAGAGGTTTATGCCGAGTCACCAAAGATTGAAAAATATCATCTCATCACAGTTCAAAGAATACTCACCTTTCTCAGGGGCAAACGTTTATCTCTAAAGGTGGGGAACTGATGGCTTTCCAGAAGTTGTTGAATGACATTAACCTGCACCCCACCAAGCATAGTCACTTGGGGTGTTGACAGTTGCATTTCTACAACATTTGGAGGATCACAAACCCCTCCTACTTTCTGTAAAGCATGGAGAGACATTCCAATCAGCCTCACTCCCACATTGGTCAAGAAAACTAGCTCCTTCACAAGTGTTGAGTTGTGACCATAGGGAGGGTTGCCCTCAAATTGATAGCAACCTTTCGGTAGAATTACCAGCATTTTAGATCTGATGAGATATTTCTCTCCAGACATAATAATTACTTGGACAAGAAGTGTTCAAGAAGACTATTATGAATTTTCTGAATGGATGACTAGCATTTCACCTATGGATTCAGCAAGTGGCAGCACCTAGCCAGCTTTGGCTAATCCTGGTAGCTAAGTAACTTGGATGGAAAACCAGCTAGGAATTCCAGGACAATAGTCTATCAAAGATGGTGGAAAAAAATTCCCGAGCAGAAATGGTTTGCTGGTTTTTAGCATCTATCTATCACGGTTTACTAGGGCAGTTGAAAGATGTCCTAGAACCCCCCCACCCCCAAAACAAACCTTTTAAGGACTACAGGTGAGCAATAAACCATGATTAAAAGTTTTAATAATTCCACATGCCTGTAACTTTGGAGAAAAATACAAAACTAAACTTCCGAAGCCCTCATGGCCAATGTACAACTGGAATGTCTTAAAGTCCCTGAAATCCTACCACGGTGGCAACCTGGGATATTCAAGAGTTAGGCTTCCAGTCTAATCTTGCTCTTTGAATCACCCAAGATCAGATGACATTTTCATATATTGGCTACTGATTGGTCCCCTTCCGAGCTCCTGTGACTCATTAATTTCTGTGGAAAATCAATGCTTCTGCAGCTATAAAAAGAACAGCTAAAATAACCATGTTCGTGGGAAAGTAAACCAGGGAAAATACTTGATTCATGCATCATCCATTATGTTTACAAACCTTGTCATGTTGTTGGTTAGTTCTGCATTAGTGTTATGTTCATACATAAATCCGGTTCAGTTCCATACTGCATCTATAACATGTCCAAGAATCTGAGGGAGATGGGGATGGATGGATGGATGGATAGATAATCTAACAGCTGATTAAGGCAGATGAGCTTCAATTATAGGCACTCAACGAAGGCAATCCAAACTGGATGCACATGATGCTTGTATTGATTACAGTGTGATAGACAACTAAACTTAGTTAAGTAAATACACATAGCATCAAAGCATCAAGAGGGTTTAGCCTTGTTTGCATTGTGAATACAACATCTGTATTATAGCTCTCCCCAACCTGGTGCATTCTAGTTGTTGGGACTACATGTCTGCAAATTTCTAGCTCATCCTGGGTGATCAATGAAGGAATTACAAACTCAGCATTTCTGGAGGGCATTAGATGGGAGAAAAGTACATTATTTGATACTCTTTATTAAGTAAGCTGTAATTCAACATGACACACGGAGAAAGGGAACAAAAACTGTGAGAATGTCTCAATTACTTTAGCACTAGACCACTTTGCTTCAAATGACTTATTTCATAAATAAAATGAGCAAAACACTTTTCTTTCACCTCCCAGTTCTCTTTTCCAGAATCTGAGAAGGTGATGTCTTTCATCTAGACAGGTAAAAGCAAAAAAGAAAGAAAATATCTGCATCGGCTTTCAGCATAAGCTTGCTTTGAAGTCAGATTCTTTTTCTTGTGTTTCTGACTCTGCGTCTCACTTCTCCTCTATTAGAGTGGAGGAGGAGAGTATCTTTTTTGGTGCAAACTTCTTTTAAAAAATGAGGACATGGGGGGTTTAATGGACATGGTCTTTATGGCTTGAGCCTTATGACTTCAGTTTCCATGCTGTTTTTCCATTTCTGTTGCAACATAAGCCTTTTTCCTCAGACTTTTATATTCCAGATCTGGTAGCTCTAGTAATATATGTCTGAGAATGCATTAAGGGCAATTTGAAGCATCTCATTTTGCCAGTGAGCCAAAATGGCAAACCTTCCCTTACAAGAACTAGGTACGTTAAAAAATCTGCAAACAGAAGCAAATAAAGTTATAAGGCATATGCACATAGGAGTCAGCAACGCTAACTCCATAACTGATTTATGGACTACAGCTGCTATTCAGCTTGGCAACTCCAGGACACAGGAAGAAGATGGAGCAGTATGATTTTTGGAGATAAAAGCTCCTCACAGCTGCTCCTTCTGTAATCAATGTGCTTTCCTCTCAATATGAATTCTTTCCTAGGAGGTATTACAATTAGTTGTAATGCGGTCAAGGAGTAAACTTGTTTTCAGATCTGATCGTTAACAAAAAGAGCCAGAGAGAGTCTAGGCCTTTTATCCCAAAGACATGAATTTCCAGCCAGGTGCGCAACAATGGTGAGACAAAAAAGTTACAAATATTGAATAACGTTCATTATATACAGGGTTTACTTTTGATATACAACAGTTACTAGCATTGCGTTGGCTTTGTAGTTTCCCTGCAATAACATAGTGGCTTCCAGTGCTCCTGCTCACAAGTTACTAAAAGTGAGACATTACTCATTAAAATGGCCTGCAATGATCACTTTATTATTATTATTATTATTATTATTATTATTATTATTATTATTATTATTATTATTATTATTATTATTATTATTA
>JANHFO010004387.1:15849-26561 GCA_032468095.1 Pareas carinatus
GTGTGTGTGTGAGAGAGAGAGAGAGAGAGAGAGAGAGAGAGAGAGAGAGAGAGAGAGAGAGAGAGAGAGAGAGAGAGGTATAACTGCTGGCTTAGATTATTATACAGACTTGGAATATATTAAAGAAACATATAGTGCTGTAGTGGCAGCGATTTGCGATTTCATACAGGGCACACTGTTTTAGAAACAGAGGGTTTTGATTTTTTTTCAAGACTGTTCCAGGCTTGGCCAGTCCTGGGAGGATAACCCAAATAACCCCCTGCTTATTTACTGACTTGCTCAGTGCTAGAGGAGCATCACTAACTTGCTTATGTTTTTCTAAGTAATTTTGTAAGTAAACCGATTTGGCTTCGGTGCACCTCGCCCTGCTGACTCGTCAGGTGGTGCACTGGTTGAACTCCTGCCACGACACACACACTCTGCAGTACGACCCTGCCTACCATGGCTCACTTAAAGTCTTACTTAGCTTTACCAGAGGGCTCAGCCTCAACTGAACAAAATGCAACCCTGGTTCATGCCGAGCAGGAACTCCATCGCCTCCCCAGAAACTATTTTTCCCCCGAGCTGCTCAGAGCAGAAGCTGCATCAAAAGTGGCGGGGGAAAGAACGGGATGTGGAGGAAAATAAAAGGGCAGCCAAAGCCCTCATCTATAGCTCCTACCAAAAAAACGAGGCCTGAAGAGGCACCACCCCATCTTTGCAGCACCTCTTACCTTTCTATCACTCAGCTTGGATGAAAGTGGCTTCTTCATCATGAAGAAGCCACACCTGGAGCGAATCCGGCTGAGCTGCAACGTTCTGGAACTCAAAATTCTCGGGTTTTTGGCACCAGCTGAGAGGTGGTTCCAGAAGGCCTTCCGGCACCACAGGTCAGCTGTAGGTAAAAGCAGGCAAATTCTGAGCGCCCAGCCCAGCAGACTTCACTCCGAAAACGTACAACTCTATAAAAAAATGCAACTATTCTCCAGATTTCCCTGCGGAGGTTGGCGAGCACTGTACTAAGGAATTATTTTTTAAACTTTGCTGGTGTGAGCTGTGCGCCGGCAGAGAGGGTTTGCCATCTCTGGTATAGGGTTCCCTGCTTGATCAGGGGGTCGAACTCGAAGACTTCCAAGGTTCCTTCCAACTCTGTTATTCTGTTATATATTTCCAAGATACGTCTGTTGCCATCGCTAACACTCATCCCGAATACACAACCATTAAGGGCGAAGGCTTATCATTTTTAGAGGAGGGCAGTTCTGGTTCACAACTTCCTTTTTCTCTCATTAAGAACCAGAAAAATGCTGGATTCTTTAATAAATATGCCTAAGTTGATTTCATATTTTACTTGATCTAGGCATCCGTGGGAACCAAGAGGCTCCTAAATGGACTCAAATGAAATAAAATGAAATGCGATGTCTTCCGATTACATCCATGTCAATTTCGCTGAGGTGGCTACGTAGAGAAGGGAGCATCTTCCTGAGGTTGTCTCCTGGTTTCACTTGCTTCTGGCACAGCGTAACTCTTGTTCTCTATTTCTTCCAGGATTCGAAGGCAGATAGTCTCTGGCCTTGCAGTGAAAAGCTTAATAGTATAGAAAGACATCTGGGAAATTGGTAGGGACAGCTAGAAGTCAAAAGAAGGCAGCGGGATATAACATGATAACAGTCATCCAATATCTCCGGGGTTGCCACAAAGGAGAGAGAATCAACCTATTCTCCAAAAGAACTTGAAGGCAGGACAAGAAGCAACGGATGGAAACTAATCAAGGAGAGGAGCAACCTAAAGCTAATTTCCTGACAGTTAAAACAATTAATCAGTGGAACAACCTGCCCCCAGAAGTTGTGAATGCTCCAATCCTGGGCCTTTGTTTAGAAGGGACTAAACAAACATTTGTCTGAAATGACATAGGGTCTCCATCCTGAGCAGAGGGTTGGACGAGAAGACCTCAAAGTTCCATCGAACTCTGATATTCTAAAGCAGTGGTACCTTTTGGGCACCAGGGACCGGTTTCATGGGAAGGGGGTTTCAGGGGGAGAGAGAGAGAGAGAGAAGAATGAAGCCTTCATGAGAAGAGGCTTGGGGAATCCCTCTCTCATTTGCCCCTTTTGCAATCCCACAGAAGTTGTGCAGTGCTGAGTTGGTTCTCTGTCTCTCTCTTTTTTTTTTTTGGAACACGTCCTGCTTACAACTGGGGAGGCGGTTGTGCGTGGAGAAGCCCCGTGCTTTCAGAGAGGATTGGAAGAGAGTTGTGTCTGTGTGTGTGTGTGTATAAAAACATGATCCTGGCTACACCATGCCTGCAAGGGAGATCTCAGCCCCCTCACTCTCTCAGAGACAATTGGAAGAGAGCTGTGTGTGTGTGTGTGTGTGTGTATGTGTGTGTGTGTGCGTGCGCGAAAAGATCCTGTCAGCACCGTGCCTGTGATACTGCACCTGTAGTGGAACTGTCCTTCATCTCTCCATGAAGCTACCATCCTGCAGGAAAGTGCCTGCCCCAACCCCACCTTCTCCCACCCACCTGCCACCATTTGCCTGCTGCCATTGGCATACCATAAGCGTACCTAAGTACTCCATGAGGGAGGGAAATTGGCAACACAGCGTAATGGCGTGCCCAGGGCCGGCCCACGAATCAGTGGTACCCGATGCCAAATGTCTCATGCGGATGTCTCGTGCGGGGCGTTGCCAAGCATGGGAGGGGGGCTATTTATTAACCCCATGAGGCCTTGGCAAGAGCACGGTCTAGTGTGTTCACACCAGTCGTACCGCCCTTCGGCCCACGCAGACCGGATTCTAATCGGCCGCGAACTGGCACCGGTCCATAGACTGAGGGTTGGGCATCCCTGTTCTAAAGTATGAACATAACTATTGCATAGAAATACAAGACCCAGTTTGATTTACAGGGTAAGGCACCAGGCTAAAAACTGGGTGGCCGTGAGTTCTAGCACTCCCTTAGCTGTGAAATCCAGCTGGGTCAGTTACTATCTCTCAGCTCAATCCACCATGCAGGGAAGTTGTTGTTTGAAAATCAGGAGGAAGGCGTGTTATCTATGGTGACCTCCTTGAGTTATTTCTAAAAATAATAAAATGGAGATATAAATAAATTTTTAAAAAATGTAAAAAAAATGGGAAAATAGGGTTCTCGTTTTAACTCGGTGAAATCATTTGGTTTTCCAGATGTTTCTGGTGATTGAAATACATCTATTAAAATACCTCTATTAAGTGGAGCTGATCCTTTATCCTTTGACTGTTTTGCTGAGGCTCCTAGTTAAGAGACTGCAAAATAAAATAGGTACCAGATTTCACGTCCGACTCATAAAGCTGATAAAAGAAGAAAGAGCTAAAGGACAAATCTGTGGAAAATAGATGAGATCGCTATTATTTCACACCCAAAACCTTTCTTCTCAGCCAATAGGTTTATGAAGATCTATTAACTTTCTGAGCCTTAAGGATAAGAGAGTTTGTTGTCTCTTGAGAAATAATAGGTTAGCTGTTGCTTAGGAGAGGTGACAGAACGACTCTTATTACTTTTATGAGATGTGTCCTAGGTGGTTCTGACTAACAGCACAATGTGATTTGTGGCTTTTCATTTTTCGAAAGATGAATTCTGAGGCTGGAATTTGAAAAGATGTTTGCGTCCTTTCCATTTATCATCTCGCTGTCCTCTTCATCTTTACATCCTAATTTTATCAGAAGCGGCCTACGTATACCTCATACTAAACTGATATTTGCTTAGCTGTGGACTCTTAAACAAGCCAGACGAGCAAAATAGCCACGGTTTATTCAATTCTGCACTATGCTTTTTATTGGCTATTATCTCATACCTCTAAACATTGACATGGTGTTTAGGTAGAGCACAAACATGGGCCAGAAATAGTAATATAAAGAAATGTGAGATTTATAAACTGCTAAATACCCGTGATTTCAAAGAATGATTTGTTGCCTTAAATTTAAGACACCTCTT
This sequence comes from Pareas carinatus, assembly GCA_032468095.1. Taxonomy (NCBI): domain Eukaryota; kingdom Metazoa; phylum Chordata; class Lepidosauria; order Squamata; family Pareidae; genus Pareas; species Pareas carinatus. The sequence goes on from JANHFO010004387.1 coordinate 19,793, forward strand.
GAATCATGATTTAAGACACAGGTATCCAATCTTGCAACTTTAAGACTTGTGGACTTCAACTCCTCAAATTCCCAAGCCAGGCATATTGCCTGAGGAATTCTGGACGTTGAAGTCCACAAGTAATAAAGTTGCCAAGGTCAGACACCTGTCTTAAATCATCATTTGTGTCCCGAGGAGAGTTTGGAATTGAAAAATACCCACCATTTTAAAAAAATAAAAAATCTTAGAATTACACAGGTCAACCAAGTCCTTCGTTTGTCTCCTAATGGTCTTTAAACTCATCTTACTAGGAATTAATTAAGACCATCTTTTATAGAGGACGTTTCTCTGCACTATTTCAGCATGTTCTCTGTTTGATACTCCAAAAATAGATGATAGTTGGAAGAGTTGTTTGATGATCTACATTGGGTTCTAGACAGATTTTTGGGAGCAGAACAAAGCACCAGTATCAATAGCTTATGCCCTAAATGGTACCAGCCCTAGTTATTTGAATGATTTTTTTCCTGATACATAACTATTTAGATCTTAGGTCTTTCTAAGAGAGACTATTCTAAGAGAGACTATTTCCCCTATTTTGTGAAATGTTCTTTCCGAGAAGTTCTTCTGAAATCTGCATATGGTCTTTCAGTGCTAAGTGAAGACATTTTACATTCTCCAATATGTTTAATACTTTGTTAGGGCTCATAAAATTTAATCTTGAAATCCTTAAGAGATCTATTCCTCAAAGCATTAATGTAACCTTTCTAAGGCTTGATATTGCTGCTTCATGGGTCTTTTGAGCATATCTACATATGCATATTCTTGGAATGCATTGTTGGAATGTATTTTTATGCAACAACTACAGTAGTTTTCAGTCAGCAGATGGCAGTGTTTACCAGTTTGGGTCTATGGTGTATACTCTATGTCAGAGGTCTCCAACCCTGGTCCCTTTAAGGCTTGTGGACTTCAACTCCCTTAAAGGGACCAAGGTTGGAGATCTCTGCTCTATGTTGTTTTGTTCTAAGTAAGGTTTCCTGTTTCTTGTTACAGTTAAATAGTAAAGCAGTAAAGCACATGGTGACTGCACACTCTGTTTGATCTGTGGTGCTATGTATAAACTGAATTTCAATCACATGTAAATATGAATATTCAGACACCCCTTGCATCAGGGCTGCCAGCAAATGGTCTTAAAGTGTGGAAAGATCAGTTTCTAAAAAGCATCAGCAATTTCTTTCAGCAACTAACTCATATTTAAAATGGTTGAAAAGTCGTGGGGTTCTGTGATCCCGTTTTATGACCTTCTGACAAGCAAAGTCAATGGGAAAACCAGATACACTTAACAACTGTATTGCTAACTTGGTAGAATTCCTTCCATCAGGAGCTGATTGGAAATTACTTTAAATGGGTTAAGCAGGCAGGACTGGAATGTTTTATAAAATTCCCCTGGGATACTGTCAGGACCAGGGGCTTTTTGTAGTTTTGGTTGTTTGATTGCTTGTATTATCTCATAGTAATGTGTTCTAATATTGTTTTGTATTCTTCCTGGATTTTCCTTGGTTTGTTTATTGACAGGTATTGAGTGATATTTTCTGATGAAATTTGTTCTCTTGCATACAGTTTGGAATAGTATCTTACCACAATCGTTTTAATTTGGTCTTTGTCATATGTTTTTTGTCCTGTTTCGTCTTTTAGATGTTCTATGGTCTGCTTTTTCCTGTGTCTTCTAAGTTTGCATGCCAACCATCTGCCTGTCTTATTTGCTTTTCAAAAAAGTTTGTCTTGTTTTTTTAATTTGTTGTGCCAATTTTTCTGTTTCCATCAAATTCATTTTGTGTTTAGTCAATTTTACTTCTCTTTGTAATTGTTTATTTCCAAGTCGATCTGTTCGTTTTTGTTCTATTTCCCTCATTTCATCTTTCAGTTTGTTGTAGTTTTATATTTTTTCTCTATGTATTGTAGCCAGGTGGCTAATACAAAGCCCTCTTTAAAAGACTTTTGCGGCATCCCATACTGTCTGTGGTTGAATTTCATTGTTAAGATTTTCTGAGAAAAATAGTTTAAGCTCATTTTCAGATTTTTTTAATAAATTCTTTATCTTTGAGGATTACTCTTTGTAGTGTCCAACTTCTATTTTTCCTCTGGATATTCCATGTGAAAGCAATTGGTTTGTGGTCTGTGTATGTGAATGTTAGTATCTCTGCATTTCTTATGTGCATTTGTAAATTAGGTGTTGACCATGCCATATCAATCCTACGCCATGAATTATAATAGTTGGAAAAGAATGTGTATTGTTTTGATGTTGGATTTCTTTGTCTCTAAATATCTGTCATATCGTATTCTTTAATTATTTTTGTCATTGATGATGGTGGTTGTTTCCTTCCTTTTTTTCTAATTTTAGCAGATTTATAATCTAGTTTGATATCCCATACACATTTTAAACCCCCTATTAGGCATATATCCTGAACGTCCCGTTCGACTATTTTCTTGTAGAGTGAATTATAGAATCTTTCTTTGTCTGTATTTGAGGCATATATTGTTACTAGTAAAAAAAAATGTTTTTGGTAGTTATTTGTATCATCAGTATTCTACCTTTGTCATCTTTGTATATCAGTTTTGACTTTATGTGAGTCTTTACATAAACTGCTATTCCCTTTTTTCTCCGTTGGATGTTGAAACATAGTATAATGTTCCCAGCTTGGGTTGTCCTAACACTTTATAATTGATGTTGATTATATGTGTTTTCTGGATACATGTAATGTCCTTGTTTGTCTTAATTAATTTGTTGAAGATTTTACGACTTTTAATTGGTTCGTTTAGGCCATTCACGTTCCATGATAAAATGCCATTTATGTTATTCATCCTATTTATTCAGTCTTAGATTGGCAGTTCTTGTTTTTGCTTGGTAAACCCCTTCTTGCCTGTCTCTTTCTTTTGATCTGTTGTCTTCTCTTTTATTAGTTGTTGCTTTTTTATTTGTCTGGTTATCACCTTCTCCTAAGTTGGATTCCTCAGAGGATTCTGTTGGTCGATCCTCATCAAGTGGTACTTTGTATTTCTTAAGGAAATCTTCAGCCTTCCAAACTGTGTTTAAGAAGTACCTTGCACCATTCCAGGCAAATGATATACCCTCTGATATTAACCAACAGAACCATATGTATCTCTTTTTTGTTAAGCTTCGCTGTGAGAAAGTGGTATGTTTTTCATGCTTCCCTGATCCTTCTCAGGATTTCGATAACACCTCTGTTTTTGCTCCCTCATAAATCAGTGGTTGTTCCCTGAACTTGTTTAATACAATGTCTCTGATGGCTTTCTTCACAAATCTTACTTCTATTTCTCTGTGCAAGTTATTACATCTAGCGTAACTTGTATTTATTCTTTATATTTCATTCAATTCGTCCCGAACAGTGACTGGACTCACCTCTAGAACTTCAGATAAGAATGTGATTATTTTTTTCTTCTTACTTACTTATTCTTTTTTCTTCTACCTCCTCATTTGCCATTTGCTAACTTAACAACTTCAGTGATTCACTTAATGACTATGGCATGAATCTATGCTATGCCCTTCCATTTCTGGTTCTCTGTTTTGTCAGTTAACTGAGAGCTTTGCTGTTAGGCAGGATCAAATTTTATTTTTCTTTCTTTTTTTAGAACAAAGGGAGATTTTAAAAAACTTTAAATAATAAAAATACATTTCTATTATATTAAAATCATAAAAAATCCAATATTTTTTCAACATAGGTCAATTGTTTGGGTATACATTCAATTAATATATTATTATAAAAATTCACTATCACTAATACATTTTTAGTTTCTACTCCTTCGTTTTTCTTTTGAGCCATTTGTAAAACAATGTCCATATTTGAAAATACCCGGTTTCTTCTTTCTCTTAAATCTCATAGTTAGTCTGTCCATTTCTGCATAGTCTGATGCTTTCCTTAATGCTTCTTCTTCACGTGTTGTATCTTCTTTCTTCCAATGTTGTGGGAATACCATTCTTGCTGCTGTTCTTATATGTAAAATCAAATATACACTTTGTTTCTCAGGTTTCTGTGACATTATACCTAGTAAGAATAGTTCTGGCTTAAGTTCTATCTGTATTTCCAATATTTGTCTTAACGTGAATGTCTATTGCACAAGAATAACGTATTTAGAAGCAGCCTAACTATCGTTTTCATGTTCATCAAGCTAATTTTTCCTCTCTATGCAAAAAAAAAAAACAATCCCATTTTCATTTCATGCGTTTCTAGTCCTAATTATATATGGACTATTGATTAACACATGAAGTTTTGACCCCATCACAGGATTATTTTCACAAGGTTTCCATTCTATCATTTCATGCATAGCTCCTTAATGTTTTATCATTTGGCTCTAAATTAGAAAAAAAATAGGCAAATATAAAATGCCTAAATTGCCTCTCTTCTACTTTATCATCTTATTCATAAAGATATATTTGTGGATTCTTTTATTTTATTTAGCCTTTTATCCCAGCTTTATTAATTTGCAAGTAACTTAAAGTAGAGAATATTTATAATATTCTACATTATTTTTTCCTCACAACAACTCTGTGAGGTGAGCTGAACTGAGAGAGCTTGCATGCTATGGCAGCACTAGAACTCACAGTCTCCTAGTTTCTAAGCCAACCTATTCAATGAGTCTATAATTTATATTAATATAAATCATCACCTTAGTTGCCAAGTAATTACTCTTTGGACTTAGAATTTTTACTTTTTAAACATATGTCACTCCTCTTGTTTTGTCTTCGAGTTTAAAACTCACTACATTCTGGATGAAATGTTCTTATCAGGCCAAAGTCAAGTAATTTCCCCTTAATATCATCCATTATATTCAATGTTTGTTTTGGGCAATTTGATTTAAAGCTGAACAGGCATGTTCTTGTTTTTCTTACTCCAAATAAATCCATCCATCCATCAGTCGGTTTGATAATATTAGGACCATGATTGATTACCATAAGTATTCATTCAGCATTTTTCAATAATCAGAATAGAATAGAATAGAATAGAATAGAATAGAATAGAATAGAATAGAATAGAATAGAATAGAATAGAATAGAATAGAATGTCTATGGAGATTCTCAGTCATCCAGGTCATGGTTGCCCCAAAGTTGTTTTTTTAAAAAGCATATATATCCTATTCTCCACCATTCAGTCAGAACTGAAGAATCTTCTTGGATGGCAAATGGAAAAAAGACAAAGAAAAACCAGTTGCCTTTTGAAAAAGCACCTTTGGAGATTTAGAAAGGAATGAAAGAACTTAGACAAGAATAGGAAGTGACAAAGATTAGATGAGTTGACCAAAGGAGGTTTCCTGAAGGAAGATAAGAATGGGAAAGCTGAGCACTAAGGAAGATCAAATGAAACAAAACTTGGGAATAATTGCTCAGAATTTATTTATGAAAATGTAAATATTTTATATTTTATATATATTTTTTATGAAAACCTACAACATTCCTCATGTCTCTGCCCTGGTAGAGTTGAGTAGATGTAACTGGGAAAAGATGGTCTTTCAAATAATCTGATCCCAAGCCACATAGGGCTTCGAAGGTGACAACCAGAGCCCGGAATTAAACCCAGAACCAAATAAGCACCAAATGCAGCTCACACAAGAGAGATGACTCTAGAAAGAAGGCAGAGAAGAGCTACAAAGATTATCAGGGGACTGGAGGCTATTAACCATATAAAGAATTGCTGGAAATGGGTATGTCTAGTTTAATGAAAAGAAGGACTAGGCATGACATGATAGCAGATTTCCAATATATCAGGGGATGCCACAAAGAAGAGGGAGTCAAGCTATTCCCCAAAGCACCTGAAGGCAGACAAGAAGCAATGGGTGGACACTCATCAAGGAGAGAAGCAAGTTAGAACTAAGGAGAAATTTCCTAACAGTTGGAACAACGAATCAGTTGTTTCCAGAAATTGTGGATGCTCCAACACTGGAGGTTTTTAAGAAGAGATTGGAGAACCATTTGTCTGAAATGGTATAGAATCTCCTGCCTGAACAGGGGGTTGGACTAGAAGACCTCCAAGGCCCCTTCCAACTCTGTCATTCTGTTATGACACATGTGCACATCTAGGCTTGCACAAAACCACGCCAGCCACTGCATTTTGAACCAGTTGAATCTTCTGGATACTTTTCAAGGTCAAAGAATGCTATGGATTGCAAGCGATGTTTCTTAGATGAAAGAAAAGCTGATTGTTTCCTTGAGTAACAATCAATAGTAGAACCCCATATCCTTTAGGCATGTGATGTGAGTGGATGATGGATGAGAAAAAACTGTTCTGCGTGGCAACAGGGAAGGTAGATGAATGGAGTTAAAGAAATTATTTGAAAATCCTGGAACAATTATGAATTATTACTGGAGAAAGTCAAGATGGCAAGCATTTGTCCACCAAATTATCAGGAGCCAAACTTGGCTCAAGGGTACTTACAAAACCAGACTTCTGCAGACATGAAAGATATATTAGTATTATTATCTCCACAGGAAGGTGTGAGATGCTCCTTCAGAAGGTGCCCTCTAGTCATCCATTCAACATGTCCTGCCATCTTCCAGGAGGGTCCTTTCCTTCCTCCCAGATTCACCTTACTTAGTCTTAACTGAATTGGACTTGACAAGTTTCTTGAAGGACAAGAAATTGGTCTACATTTTTCATGGTATTATGGAATCCTTTTGTGTGAGAGAGAGGGACGAGAGAGAGGGAGACTGAGAGATGGTCAGAGGGAAGGAGAGTATGGGAGAGGAAGAGAGTGGTGAAGAGAGAGAGGGAGGGAGGGA
>JANHFO010004388.1:3166-13248 GCA_032468095.1 Pareas carinatus
AATATGTAATAATAATTCCACTGTGGAAAAATAAAGGGAGCAGATTAAAATGTACACAATATCGAGGCATCTCACTCTTGACCCATGTACAGAAAATGTATGCCAAGATAGTAGAAATGTGATTAAGACCAATTATAGAACCACAACTAGCAGAAGAATAGATGCGTTTTAAAAGAAATAGAAGCTGTACAGGTGAAATTTTTATACTAAACAACTAATAGAAAAGAATATGGAGTACAATGAAAATTTTGAATATTTTACTTACTATTGTTATTGTATGCCTCAAATATTTACTATATAAAAAAACAACTTCTACAAATTGTGGTAAAATATGCAGATAAATACTTTTAATTAAACATTAGACAACAGAAGAGAATTATTTTATTCCATTTTGCATTTTAATTGAAATAATCCTATTAGTAATTTACAGGTAGTTCTCATATAATAACCCAAATAGGAACTGGCAGCTCTATCGCTAAGTGATACAGCATTAAATGTCACATGGCTATCTACTCAGCGACAGTGCTTCTATTAGAGATCATCCAGGGCCTTCTTTCATGAAAGAAAGTCCTGTCTGTGCTCCAACGATCCTGCATCAGGGGTCCCCAACCCCCGGTCAATGGACCGGCACTGGTCTGCGGCATGCAGCAACCAGGCCACACAAACAAGCCCAGTCCCATTTGTGGGATGCAGGCAGCATGCAAAACCATGTCCCCTCCGGGTCAAGGAAAAATCTTTATCCATGGACCTGGTTCTAGTGCCCAAACGGTTGGAGGCCACTGCCCTAAATGGTGATAGCACACAGTGGGACACATACTTGCCCATCTACACTTGCTAGCATCTATCCATGGCACCATAACCCTGCCCATAGTTCTCACCTGTTGGATAGTTTCATGATGTTTTCCTCATGAATAACTGGGGTAGTGAGCCAAATGGGAGAGAAACAGCCAAAGATGAGGCTAGAGGTGGCTGCAACAGGGATATAGTCCTAAGTGCAGATGGACACAAAGTTTGTTTATGTGACTGCATGGGCTGTTATAACCAGACCATCGAGGACCAGTTGTAAGCCCATCTGTTCTAACTTTGAGCTGTTGCTGAATGAATGGATATTAAGTGAAGACTACCTGTACACAAGTGGATGGATTAAGGTAACAAGTTATAACATAAATTATGTAGGGAATCTAAATTTCTGCAGACAAAACTTGGTTTGAGCCATATTAACACTGCTGATTCCTATGTATCAGTGTGCAATACTATTGTAATGAATAAGAAATCTGGTATAACCTGAAATTTCTTGTTGTTCCAGGAAACAGATTATTCAGGATGAATTATTACTGGAAAACTTAATTCTGACATTTTCTTATCAATGCAATTGTTATAACATTGCATTGATTTTTAATCAAGATATCATGCAGTAATATACCCTTAGCAGGATTCTTATGATCTACAAAAATGCAGTGATTTCATGGCATGAAGTTGGCAGTCTTTATTTTATTAAATACCTCCAGAAGTATTCTTAACTTCTCTCAATGATTCTCTAAAATGATTCTGTGGTTATTCCACCTAGACATTTTCAGATTTCATCCTATCAATAGGATAATAGGTTTCCTATAATATTAGGGGCACAGCCAACTTCTCTGACTGAACATTTGAATCCTACAGTTCATTACATTAAAAATAATCTATTGCTTTTTTATAAAAAAAAATTAATTTATTTTCATACCAATCCACCCATAAAAAATTCAGAAGAGGTATAAGAAGGGAAGAAAACCATTTCAACCCATTTTACAATCAAAATAAACAGCTTATACATGTGTCATTTCATATTTTCACAATTTCCACAAATAGAATATCATAATATAGAGAAATAGAATTTCTTGTCTTTAAGCATCCCTTATCTTATATCTTTTTCCTGTTCATTCCATCCTGTGGCTATCCTTCCTTTGTAATTCCTTCCTCCAACTCCCCTCCTCCTTCCTTCTTCCTTCTTCTCCCTCTCAACTTTCCTCTTACCTTCTTTCTACCTTCTTATGCTTCTTTCTGCCTTTTCCTCTTGTCATTTCCTTCTTCTTTCATCCTTGTTTTTATTATTAGCCTATTTTAGCAACCAGTCTTACATCAATAAAATAATTTCTGTTTACTTGTCTATCTTTCCACCCGTTCCATCTTTTTTCCTCCTCCTTTTTTCTTCTTTCTTTTCTTTTACATACTCCACATTTACAATTTTATTGTACTTATTCCTTTCCAAATCTAAGGTGGGTACTAGCATTTCTCATTTTCATACAGTTCCATTTTTACTTTCAAAATTTAGTAAACATGTTCAGTTTTCTAAGGCCCAGAATAAAAAATCAGGCAGAAGAAAAAAAGTAATATGCCTATTTCTGAAAGTTGGTTTGATACAATATTTTAAAATAATAACCTCCAGCTGGCATTTTAAAAATTGAAAATATATAATTAAGAAGGTGTAGAAGTACTATAGAGAGATATGGTTTGAATAGAAAAAAGGGCTGTTTGTAAGATAACTGCATAGAATATTAGAAACACCAGTTGTACTTTAATAGTTCAATTAGCTACATTATTATAAGAAACATTGCAATTTCACTCAAGTGGAAAAATAAGAAGCATGGTTTTTTTCAGTGTTCTTGTCCACAGTGATAGAACAGTGCTTTTCAATCTTTGCACAGACTGTACCACTTTTAGGACATAACAGTAGTTGAGTACCAGCAGTGACTTAGCAAGGTGTCAAAAACTTAATGACCAAAAAAAGACAGAAACAAACAAGTGATAAAGTGCACCCACTTACTATACTTTTAATGGGAAATCTATGCTGATCTGTCTTTCTTCCTCTCTCCTTCTCCTCTCTCTTTCACTGCCTGCTGGACTCTCCTTCCACAGCCTCTTCTCCTTTCTTGATCTGCTTCCTCTGCTTCTCATAGAAACATCTCCTCTTCTATTCCCTTCTCTTTCTCAGGTTTATCCCACAGAATCTTCTCTCCCTTTATCCATCTTTTTTTCTCTCCCTCTCCTACCAAAACTGCCTTTTATATCCTCTCCTCTCCTCCCTCCTCCTCTTTTCTTCTGTGCGCACCACTCTCAGCTGACTCTCTCACCGCAATGAAGTTGCTATTTCTGATGATAGTAGCAGCAGCCTTGCATATGCCTGGCTATGGTGTTGCCAAGGGTCTGAGCGCAGAATCGGCTTGCTTGGCTCCATCTGCTTGGCACTTATGGTGGTATTTCTGGCAGTACTGGAATCAAGTGCACCAATTCTATACCCTCAGCAGAACCTCGACACCAATGCAGCTAAAGCAAACTTTCCCCCAGGCATGTATAGCGCTGCTGCTGCTTCAGTTCAACTCCTCTACAGTACTCTGAAACTAGACAATGTGGATGTCATGTACAACCTACCAGGTACTGGTGTACTACATGTACTACGGGTTGAAAAGCCCTGTGCTAGAACACTTGGTTTTCAATCATTAAAGAAGAAAGCAAACTTATGACTTCCAGTTTCAGGGGCACTTGAAGTGCTGGAGGGGTGTCCAATGAAGGAGTCTGACTATGAGTTCGTGTTAGTCTAGCCTTCTCCCTTTCCCCATCGGGAGAAACGGCGCTCGCATTCATGGCTCCATTAGGAGAACTTCGGAATGCCGAGATCAACATCCACTCATGGAAGCTGAAGGTGATGAACAATAAATCCAGTCTGGCAAGAAGATTTAAATTAAAAAAAACATTCTCCTCCTAAAATGTCCCATTCCCGTAGAGGAAAATAGAGGACTTTTGCTCTGGTAAAGTGAAATGTAAAGGGAGCCAATGGGATTAAAGAAGAAGATTTAAGTGAATTTTGAAAAAGAAAAGAACTCTAAAAAGTGATTAAAATGGTTGAATAAAAAAAATGCTGTGGACTAATTGCAATAAAAGAAGATTGTTTGAATAATAAATTAGATGAACTTAAATCAAAACTCTGGTGATTGGAAAATGTGTCCGGATTTGAAATATAATATTTAAGAGTCGGAATTTGAAGCTTTGGATTCAAATAAAATAAAGTGGTGGAAACAAGCAAAAACATAGTGGATTACAAACAAATATATTTAAAGATTTGGACTTTTGAGGTGGAAAAAAAAGAGTGAACTATAAATTTGAGATATGAAGATTTGGATGATGATTTTGGACTATTTAACAATTGGAATTTAAAGACTTAGATTTGGAAAAGGAGAATTGGACAAAATGGCTTCCACACAGGAAATGGAGAAAGATCAGCCTGATAAATTTATGCTGCAAATGGAACAACTGTTTAAATCATGGAAGAGATACTGCCACAAACAAAGGGAACAGGAAACTAAAATGATACTTTTAAATTTGAGGAAAACACCAGAGCAAAATAGAAGAAGGAGAAAATTGAGGAAAAAGAGCAACAACCAGAAATAAAAAATAGCAGAGACAATGATCCTAAGGAATAAAAAGACAGAGAAACTTAGCAGTTCTTCTAGGAAAGTAGGGGAAAAAAAGAAGTACTATTACAATGTGAGCCCAAGAGGTTGTAAAATGAACATTGGATTGGAGGGGAAAGAGGGAAGGAACCGGAGTAGAAAAGGAGGAATCAAGCAAAAAAAAATTTGCGAGAAAGAAGTGGGAAAATCTACAGTACAGGAATGTGGGTTAAAAGGGAAAGGAAATTGCTAAAATATAGGAGAACTTAGTTTTAAAAGTGTTTGATGAAGAGTTGCTAGCCAGGAGAGGTATAGGTTAAATTAAAATAATTCTCTGAAAAAAACTATATAGAAATGAAGGTTGATGACAAAAGGAAAGTTAAAGGATTGAGATAAAAGAAGAATGAGTAGGGTAAATAAGAGATTGTAATAAAGTTTTGAACCATAAGAGGTTTAAAAGGTTGGTGGTGGTATTAAATAAGGGAATGTCATGAAAGTTTGTTTTATGTGTTGAATTTGATATAGATAGAATGATATGAAGGAAAAAATATGAAATGATGGATATTAAAACAATATTGTTAAAAAAACATAGAAATGAAGGTTGATAATAAAAGGAAAGTTAAAAAGGAATGATATGAAAATTTGTTTTATATGTTGGATCTGATATAGAAAAAAAGATAAGAATTTATAAGCTATAATTTAAATGAAGAATTGGGTGGGTAAATATGAAATGAAAAAAGATAGGAATGAAACGATGGATAAAAGATAGGAGGCTGATCAATTGAAATTATAAATTTGGATTATGGAATGGATTGATTATTGATTAAGATATGTTGCCCATTCAAAGAAAAAAAAGAATTAAGGTAAAGTTGCATAGTAATAAATTTTATAGTGAAATGTTATAACATATGAAATGGTCATAAATAGAAATGAAATGATGGTTAAAAGATAGGAAGACTGGCTTATTGAAATTATAGAGTATCACAAGATTGATTTTAAAATAGATCCTAAACAAAACAAGAGATGTTATCCACTTCAAACAAAATTAATTAAAAATTGTATTAAATGGTAAATGAGAGATTGGAAAGGTTTTGAAATGGATAAAATTGGAAGAGGAGAATTTGAAGCTTGATATTTAAATGGGATAAATATGGAATGAACGCAAACAGAGCGATGTAGAAAAATTATCTTGTAAATCTAAGGTAAGACTAGATGTAAATAAGGATATGAAAGAAAGAGAAGAAGAGAACCAGAAGGTAGAAGAAGTAAAAGGAAGAGAAAGGATATTTGTTTCTTTGTGATACAACAATTCTACCTTTCCTGGTGTATTGTATGTATGTATGTTTGTGTCGTTTGTTTGTTTGAAAATAGAATTATATATCCAAAAAAATAATATAAAATGTTATATTTGGGAGAAAAACGTGGGTCACTCAGACAGCATGTGGGATTTGTGGCTTGGAAGCACTGCATCAGAGAAATTACGTTCACTGTCAATAAGCTGAATAAAAGCCAGCAGAGGCAGACAATTGCCAGAAAGCCTAAAGCAGTTCTAGACTGCTTTAGAAGAAGAATTATATCAAGAACATATGTACCAGCCTACTCTGCAGTGGTGAGGTTGTTCCTGAAGTATGGTGTGCAGTTCTGGGCACCACATTTTCAAAAATACATTCAGTGAACGGTGGCAAGGATGACTCAGGGACCCAATATTGTGCCTTTGAGAAAGATTGAAGAAAATTGGAATGTTCAATCTGGAAAAAAGAAACTAATGTTATGTTTCCTTGGGATTTAGCTGATGGAGGCCATCAGAACATCTGTAAATTGCTAGAACGATGATTGCAGAACTAAAGATAGAAACCCACCTCCCTCCAGCATTTACAAGCATATGCACTCTTCTACTTTGAAAAAGATTCTGAAAGAATTATGGTTTCTTCAATAATAAATGAGTACTTATTTTTAAAAAGTATCCTGCATGGCAAGATTTGTTATTTAGTAGACGTTGAAAATGTGGCAGTATTATCCACATATTACCAATGGTGGGCTTAAGTTAAAAGTCAGCAACTTATTCCAAGCAACTTATTAGTATGGTTGAATATTACATAGCCTATTGAAATGCCACTGAGTTTTGTGATGATATATCATAGTCCTATCCAAATATGTATTTATTATTCATAGAACCTATTACGGGGGGTAATCAACCTTTTTCACTGTTCCATGAATCACTGTTCCCTCTTTCTGAATTGTCAAAATGGCACATTTATCCTGCCATGCCCTTCGATCTTACTATCCATATCTGTAATCATCTCTGCTCCAGGCCATCACCTCTCTCCTCAAATGAATTGCTATGTCTTATGCTGCTGATCTGAGCTGTTTATGGGAGACAATCCATTACTGTATCATTCCAAGATGTAGTCGATGCCTTTCATAAATTCATAGATTAAGGCAAGAGGTTTCAGAATTATTTTGCAAAACTTCGCCCTAATTTTCCACATAGAACAATGACACAGCTAAAGGCATTAATTGAATAAACAAGATTATTTTCCAGCATTGGCTCACAAAACTAAAGTCGGCAGGTAAAAAGCTCAAAAGATTCCACATGTCTGCAGTGCACAGTAGATGGTTCGTCCTACAGAAATGATTCCTATTGCAATAGTGATCTCACAGTATCTGATAACATGGATATGTTTTATCATGTGAATAGGTTCTATCATATAAATGCTTTCCACCTTAATGCTTCCCCTTCTTTGGTGCTACTATTAGCATGAGTAAAGTCAAATTAAGTATAACCAAGTGGAAAAAAACAAAACCAAGCGAATAGGATATGAATGAATTAGCTTTGCAAGAGTAGCCGTAGTACATAAGTAAGCTCTGAACAAAAAGAGTGATTTTTTTAAAAAAATCTACTGTTAGTACTGTCAGTTTCAGTCTAAAAGTAGATTAGATAATATGCTGAGCCAGCTGGCATAAAACTGACAAGGCCATTTAAAATTGCTAAGCCACAACAATTATTTGAATTCCATGACACAGAAAGGAAGGAAACAGAGGTAACCATGAAAATGATCTCCAAAAAGGATTGGTACGATCATATGTTAACTAAATTCTGCTAGCAAATCATGCAATATGTTTTGTGTTATGACTGAAATAATTTGGAAATCAAAATGACAACACTGGACAACCAAAGGTAGAATTTATTCTGGCAAGAAGTATTTTGATCTGTTTTCAGTAATGCTGCTGAATGAAAAATCCTGCCTATGGCTTATCTTAACTACAGGGACCTTGGCAAACTATCAAAGCCCCCTTTTCTAACATTGTAAAAGGTGCTGAGGTAAATCATGAATATTATTTACTGTATGTTTTAAAATAAAAGTAACACATTTTCCCTTTCAAAAATATTCTAGAGTCCATCCATCAGGGCTAAAACATTTAGCTGATTTAATTAGTTAATTTATTAGACGGGGCCCTGAGCAAAAATTTTAATGTACAATCTTACAAAGATTACCATTGACCAATCTCAGTGTACAAGAGACATTTCAGGAAACGTTTCTTCTAAATAAAATGATTGCATCCATCATTACTTAAGAAGAAATATTTTTTTCTTTAAGCTATTACTTTTATTTCTTCAAAATAGCAATAAGTTGTTTTCATTCAGTTTTCCTCCAAGCAGTATAGGAATGAAGTCTCCCTTGACTTCTCACAGTCGTGTTGTTTTCCTGGCGAAAATATTCAAGCAATTTCTTCTTTTCTTTTCTCTGATTTTTAATTCATATTCAGCCTACTCTAAGTCCCTGAAATATGCTCCTGCTGTCTCATCCAAATATTTACCAGTTCTGTTTCTGCTTAGTATCTCCAAATTAGCCAGGAGATCAGGAGAGTCTAGTACCTGCTATAGTACCATAAATGTATATTGTACATTGGCAGCCCGAATCATTTGGGCACCAGGGTCTGGTTCAGGGGAGAGAGGATTTTCTGTGGGCCAGAGAGGACGTGGTTTCGTGTGCTGCCTGCATCCTGTGGATGAGGCTTAGCTTGTTTGCGCGGCTCAGTTTCTGGCATGCCGCGGACCAGTTTCGGTTCATGGACTGGGGATTGGGGTCCCCTGTTGTATATTATATACTGCATATGACCACAGATACATATAATGAAAGCAGTAATAGAAAGGTAAGATATATTTTACATGTCATTTTTAGAGTTGAGTAGTTCAGTCAATCACACCTCAGTGAGTTTTCAGATGTTCTCGGCATTTGTCTAAATTGTCATGAAGCTGACACATGCTTCATGACTAGAGGCAATAAGATATTATCTCCCCCACTACCTGAACAGTATCCACTGTTCTCAGCTGCAGGTTCTAGATATAAAATAAATGTGGAGACGTCTCTTTTCTCTTCAGTTACAGGGAAATTTTCCTTGCTGATCACAAAAGCCACAGAGGCAAGCTTTCAAAGTCTAATTATCAGATGGGTTCCAACATTTCTGTCTTTTGCTTGATAACTCATTAAACAAAACCATGTTTGTTTCAGCAATATTGATCATCTACTGCCAGCCTTGACAAGATGATTTATTTTCATAATAGAATGAATAGATTTAAAATAACCCCAACAAGTTGCTTCCCCAAAACTTTAGTGTGTTTGAATTGTGATACGCTCTGAAACAATAGCTTTTTTGGCCCGCATCAGTGGCACAGATATGGGTAGTATTTTTCATCTGGTCATGGACTGATCATGGCTGTAAGAAATTTCTCACTATACTGAAAAACAAAGTTTAAAAAGACAACAGATCAGTTTCATTTTGTTACTTTTCAAGTGAGAACATATAGAAGATACATCAAAGCATATTGCCATAGGAGTTCTCAAGGCACAATAAATAAACCAACGATTCTGTTTTGTATACAAACAACACAGAAATATATTAGTGCACCTACATTTAAATACAGCACGGCTTCACTAAGGGAAAGTCTTGGCTAACTAATCTTTTACAGGTTGGTTTTTTTTTTTAGGATACTAATAAATATCCTGTAGATAAGAATGAGCCAGTAGACATCATCTACATAGATTTTCAAAAAGCCTTTAGCAAAGTTCCTCTTAAAAGTCTATTCAAGAAATTTAATAGCTATGGAATAAAAAAGGCAGATCCTTTAAAAAAAATATTCAATCTGAGTAGAGCTGGAAGGGACCTTGAAGGTCTTCTAGTCCAACCCCCTGCTCAAGCAGGAGACCCTATACCATTTCAGACAGGTGGCTGTCCAGTCTCTTCTTAAAAGCATCCAGTGACGAAGCACCCACAACGTCTGATGGCAAGTTGTCCCATTAGTTGATTGCTCTCATGTTAGGAAGTTTCCCCTTAATTCCAAATTGCTTCTCTCCTTAATTAGTTTCCATCCATTTTTTCTTGTCCTGCCCTCTATTGCTTTGGATAATAAGTTGACCCCCCCCTCTTCTTTGTGGCAGCCTCTCAACTACTGGAATACGGCTATCATGACCCTGCCTAGCCCTTCTCTTCTCTAGACTAGACAAACCCAAATCTTGCAACCGTTCTTCATATGTTTTAGTCTCCAGATCTTCAATCATCTTACCGTGTTTCCCCCAAAATAAGACACTGTCTTATATTAATTTTTGCCCCCAAAGATGCGCTAGGTCTTATTTTCAGGGGATGTCTTATTTT
>JANHFO010004388.1:26969-39412 GCA_032468095.1 Pareas carinatus
AGCCCACCGGCAACCAATGCAGCTCACGCAGGAGGGGGGTAACATGGGTCCTGCCACTAACCCCCATAACCCCCCGCATTTTCCCTCCTAAATTCAGCTGTTTTGTTCTCTCTGTCTTCCTCCATGCTCCAACCTCTATTCATGCTGCATTGTTTTGAAAGGAAGGAGAAAAAACAACTCATAAAAATGAACCTCAATGCACCAATAGATAAGAATCACAAAATGAATGGATAGGTACTGTACACACATCTTTTCATATCCTTAATTTTCATACAGAAATAAACTTCCAAGTGTTAGAAAGACCAGAAACCATTCCAAATATATTGGAATGTGCAGGGCCAAGAGATTTCAGTGAATATCAGTGAAAGCCATTTGTAATATGTCATTTGGGACATGAAAAAATATATTTGAAAAAATGTGCATTAGTGCTTTCTCTTACCTGAATTTTCAAAAGAAAAATTTCAGTGTTTCTCAGTAGGAACCTGAAGGAAATAAATAAATCTAAAAACATAACTAATATGAAGAAAGGTTTAGAGAACGAGTAAATGATCAAGGGTGAGAAGTGAATTTGAAAATAATCATTATTTGACATTACAGGCAAACAGAATAATAGAATTGGAAAGAACCTTGGAGATCTTCTAGTCCAACCCCCTGCTCTAGTAGGAAATCCTGTACCTTTTAGTCACCGAGTGCCTGGACGAGTCGCAGCTAATGAGTCATGGCTCATGATGTCATCACCAAGTGCCTCTACTCTCTTTCTGAGCATGGGCATGACCCTGTGACATCATCACCTAGCACCATTACTCTCTTTCTGAGCATGCTCAGCTCTGGAGTGATGCTGGGGCAACTTGGCTCACGTACCAACAGAGAGGGCTCTGTGTGTCCGCTGTGGCACACGTGCCATAGGTTCGCCATCACTGCCCTATAAATTTCAGACAAATGGCTGTCCAATCTCTTCTTTAAAAACTCAGTGATAGAGTATTCACAAGTTCTGGAGGCACTTTGTTTCACTCATTGATTGTTCTCACTGTCCGGAAATTTCTCCTTAGTTTTAGGTTAGTTCTCTCCTTGATTTCTATCCATTGCTTCTTGTTCTGCCTTCAAGTGCTTTAGAGAATAAGTTGATCCCATCTTCTTTGTGACAGTCCCTCACATATTGGAACACTGCTACCATGTCACCCCTAGTCCTTCTTTTCACTAGTCTAGACATGCCCAATTCCTGAAATCAGGAGATCTTGATTCTTAGGCATGAAAGTCAGATGGGTGACTTTGCGCCAGTCACTCTCTCTCAGCCCAAGTCACCTCACAGGGTGCTGGTTGTGGGCATCATAGGAGGAGGAAGGCCATATCAGGTAAGCTTGCTGCCTTGTATTATTTCTAAAAATAATAAAGATGGGAGTTAATAAATAAATAAAATGAATCTCTGTGGAAAAGAATTAAAAGAGACTTAGAATTTATTACTACTTTAGGGCAATAAATGTCTCTTACTGATATTTTAATACATTTTTGAGGTCAAAAACTATACATATCCCTATTTTTCCAGTGACATTGGTGACTATTTCAGCTTGCATATTAAGGAAGCATGGTTTAGCTGACCATTGTTCTGAACTAGTTCTACATATGAAGACAGAAGTTCAGAGCAGGTAAAACAGAGAAACAATGAATCAAACTATTGTTTTTAGAGCAACTGTTTTTACATGTCAATAAATGGATTTCTGAAGGTTTTATCTGACAGTTCTGGAACTGCAGTCTTTGATTAAGGTCAATGCTTCATTAAAAAATGCAGCCAGAAACAACGGCACAGTTACAGCCACGAGAATGTTCAGTCTCAAGGAAGTTGACTGGAACTATATGGCCACTGCATTATCAACTGAATCAGAATTAGGTTCACTTCTTATTACACTTGATAACTGAACATGTTTTAGCATAATAAATATTATTTAATTAAATGCCCAAATATTTGTTATACTACAAAAATGATTGTATCAACGATTCCTTAAAAGCACCATATATTTTTTTTAAAAAAAGAATCCTTGTGTTTACATTTCAAGGATAAGCAAATCTGAAAATCAAAGTTTTTATAGCATTTGAGAGCCCGGAAAATTGTCAGACCAGACCAGATGATACTTGTAGAAATAAGAGCATTCCGCTAACTTGTTATACTTAAAGATGGCTCGTTAATTTCAGTGAATCTTCTGCATCTAATTAAAAAATCTTTGGCTCTGGTTCCCTAGAGAAATTGGGTCTATTAGTAAGGTATATTTTCTCTATGTCTTCTTGTTTATACTCCAGTACTTAACAGTGCACATTTTGCGTGAGACCTTAAAATAATTAGAAGTATCATTTTGGAAGTTAAAGCAGCAAGAGGACTTTTTGCTGATAAAAGAAAAAATGAACTTTTGATTTATGGGTTTGATGATTAGAATGGGTAGAGACGGAAAGAAGGAAATTATGTTGTAATCTTAGAGATGGGATAAAATATAAATGTACTTGTAACTACTGCTAAGAAGATTGGAAGCTGATTCTTTATTCCCTTCCCTTCCCTTCCCTTCCCTTCCCTTCCCTTCCCTTCCCTTCCCTTCCCTTCCCTTCCCTATTTCTTTCTTTGCATTTTTAAAACTTGTTTTTATTTTTTTGAATATGTCTTTAATTAGACACACACATTATAAACCAATGGCATGGAGGATAGTTATTTCTTCATAAGTTTCTATTTAAGAGCTGTTTCTTTTGGATGATACAGGTATCCAAGACCTGTTGCCACATTCACCAATATCTTCTAATAAAATAGCCAATAGTGACTCTGAGCAAATGTTTCAGATTGGAAATGCACTTTATTGTAAGCAAACAATGGTATTTGCCTTTCAAAAGAAATGCAGAGAGCACACTTAGGAGACACATACCAGCTGGAAACTTCAAATCTAGCTGTTGGTAGCTGGCAATAACAGCATGGCATTCCATCAGGAAAGTTTATAGCCCAAAGGACTAATTCTGTCTGTGGAGAAGTTCTCTGTCATGTTCTGCACAACTGATTTTATCCTTTAGAGCAAGAGTTTTCCCACAGAAGCACCCCTGGTTCATTTCAAAGCTGTATCCTCTCACAAAACTAAGCAAAACGCCCTTCACAAGCTGAAAAATAAGATCTAATTAACTTCTGACAGGTGTTCAGGGGAAATACATTCCACACAAGCAAAATCAGATGGTTCATATAAAATACAATCTGCTGCTATCAATCAACAAATAACCCGAGTATTAATTAGCTGGGCTATACTTTAACAAATAGGGCCTTAGTTTCAGCCAGCCATCAGCTGTTTTTGTCTGCAAATTATTTCAGAAAGTCTATGAAACTCATTTATACAGTCTTTTTTTTAAAAAGGGGGGATATTTGCTTTCTAAATTTACATTATTTCAGAGATTACCAAACTCATTTATATGGCCCCTATTATTTAAAAAAAAACCTGAAAATAATTGATGTTCTAACATTCTACTAACAAATTGTTTCAAATCACTAATCACATGAGGGACTATTATTAAAGAACACCGATCTAGACTCTAGGCAAAGGAAATATAAAACTGAGTATTCTTCTGCTATTAGAAAGTCCCTGTATTTGAAAAATAGAATGATCAGTCACTCAGTTCTTCAACTGATATTTTGCAAATCTGGAAAAAAAGAGAAGCTGCGTGTGAAATGGACTTTTGGTCTTCATCTAACTAAACCAGGCAAAACATAGCTTTGCATGAACTGTGCTTTCAGACACTGATCAGTATATTGAGCTGAAGTGTATATCATTTATGTATGCACTCAGAAATTTACACTGGGACCCCACCATGAGAAATAATTTTTAAAAGTAATAATGAAAAGTAACTGCTATTGATTTATTATGAGCCCTTTCTGCCTGCTGATCTTAATTTCTTCATAAATATTCTATTCATAAGAGTTCTATAAAGAATAAGACAGCTTCTGACTAATTAAGCCTGATTTGATTGCTGAGAAGTATTTTTTATGTTTATTTATTTGCTTGTCATATTTGTATCATCACCCATCTCACATGAAAATGACTCTGGGCGGCATGCAGCACTTAATTAAAAAACAACAAATACATATAAAAACAATCATGTTCTAAAAATAACTATTAAAAGGCACACAAGGGAGCCATCACAAAATCTCTGCAGTCTCCTGGACCCCCAAGTGTAGTAAGATAGTCAGGTCTTGACGGACTTGTGGAATGCTAAAATGGATGGAGCTAATCTCACTTGCAAGGGGAAAAGATTCAACAAAGCTGACAGAATGTTATATCCAAGGGCAAATCAAAGGAATTCCAGTAGCATCTCTAATTTCTTTAATCCTTTTATCAGAGCTGTGTTGCATACATGTTACATGGACTGATTCAGACAAGTACTAGTAAATTGTTAATTATAAATTAAAGTGTTATAATTAGTTAATTATTTAGGTGTATTTAATACAATTAGATATTTAATTATATAAAAGAGAAAAATACATTGTCAGAATTTTTGAATAATTTAGCAATATGGCTTCACTAGTAAAAAGAAGAATTGGAAATTATTGTGTTCTTGTCAACAATGACAGAGTATTCATGGTCTGGAATGTCTGCATGGATACAAGTCAGCCAATGGGGACTGTTTAGTGATTGCTATATAAGGATCTGAGTGTGGTTCTGCTTGTAGTTCTTTCTCCCGTGCCTGATTTTTCCTCTGTATGTTCTCATTTGGCTCTCTGTTGTGTTACTGTGTTCATTTATACCAGCTTATGTCTACTCTACACTGAAACAGCTAGGTATTGTATATGTGTTATTTTATATCTATAAAGAAGTTTACAGAATCCTGCTACAACCAGTTCCTTGTGTGTGTGCTTCCTGGAATTAATGTCTGCTAAACGTTTTGACAAACAATATCATTAAAAACAAGAATATATATATATATACATACAAATTGTAATTAGGTTATAACCTAGAAAATAGGAAATTTTGGAAAAATTACATTGTAGCATTTCTGACCTCTCTGTATTTAAAAAAAACTTCCTGAGAGATAAGGATATCTGTTGATACAAGCACTGTATTTTTAAACATTTGCTAACATAATGATTAACATTTTGATATAAAATAGCAGCCCCAAATAGTTGTGACATAAAATTTTGTCATGATGACATACTTTTTTGTTGTCAGTATTTTTTGAAGAACTTCCACTTTCACTGTTTCTCTTTTCTAGGCTTTCTTCTCCATTGCATAGATTTGTGATGAGTAGAGTTTGCAGTTCGGGGGTAGTGTAGCACCGGGGATCTTTCAAAGCATCATGGAGAGTTCACTCTTGAATATCCCCGGAGTCATGCCCTACTTCGACGACGTGCTCGTCACAGCAGAGCACGAGGCACAACTAATCCAGAGAGTGAGGGAAGTCTTAACTGCCTTCAGAGCGGCCGGACTATGCCTCAAAAAAGAGAAGTGCAGCTTGGGGGTCGGCTATCGAATTGAGGGCAGAGGCATCCACCTCACCACCGACAAAGTCACCGCCATACGGGAGGCCCTCAAACCACAGAACAAGCAGGAGCTCCAAGCCTTCCTTGGACTCCTCAATTTCTACAGCGCCTTCCTAAAAGGCAAGGCAACGGTGAGCGACCCGCTCCACAAACTACTGGCAAAAGACACGCCATGGATCTGGGGGCCGACGGAGGACCGAGCATTCCAGGGAAGCAAAGACCTCCTATCTGAAAAAAAATTCCTCATACGCTTCAACACCACCTTTCCGGTAGTACTGGTCTGCGACGCCTCCCCATGTGAGGTGGGAGCAGTTCTAAGCCACAAACTACCGAGCAGGAAAGAAGTGTCAATAGCATTTCACTCCCGGCCACTCTCCAAAGTAGAATGCAACTATAGTCAACTAGACAGGGAAGCCCTCGCACTAGTGACAGGCATCAAATGGTTTTACGAGTACCTGTTCGGCAGGCACTTTGAATTAGTGACCAACCACAAACTGCTGCTTGATCTACTAGCGGGGGACTGTCCCACCCCCCAGCCCTATCCCCACGCATGATGAGGTGGACGATCTTCCTGGCGGCGTGCAACTATATGTTGATGCACCGGCCAGGGAGCACCTTGGGACATGCAGACGCACTGAACCGCTGCCCCCTACCCAACACCAAGGACCAGGAACCTGACAAGGAAGCGGTCCTGCTGATCGACTGCAACCTTGCCCCACACCTGGTCACCTCCACAGAGGTGGCCAGGGAGATGTCCAAAGACACCACGCTCAGGAAAGTTCTTTCCTGGGTGCAAATGAGGTGGCCCAATGACACAACAGGGGACCGGGACACCCAACCATTCGTGACCCGCAGGGACGAGTTGGCAGCCCAAGCCGATTGCCTCCTCTGGGGGGGGAGAGTGATCATCCCTTAGGCACTCAGGGAGGGGGTGCTCGCAACAATACACAAAGGGCACCCCAGCATTGTACAAATGAAAGGGTTGGCCAGGAGCTACGTCTGGTGACTTGGCATGAACAGGGACA
The DNA here is from genome assembly GCA_032468095.1 of Pareas carinatus. Lineage (NCBI taxonomy): Eukaryota > Metazoa > Chordata > Lepidosauria > Squamata > Pareidae > Pareas > Pareas carinatus. The sequence continues at coordinate 33,486 of JANHFO010004388.1, forward strand.
TATTGGAATGGGTAGGGAGGTGCCTGGCGTGCCAACAGTCCCGACCAGCACCCCAGAAGACCCCCACTAGGGAATGGGAAAGGCCCAGGAGACCTTGTGGGCCATTCCAAGGGAGGACATTCATGGTCATCATGGATGCATTTTCCAAGTGGCTAGAAGTAACCACAATGAGTTTCACAATGACCCAAGCAGTCACTCAAGCCCTCCGAGGCCTGTTTGCCACCCATGGCCTCCCGGACATCTTAGTGTCAGACAACGGTCCGCAATTTACGGGTACCGAGTTCGAGAGATTCCTCGCAAACTTGGGAATCCGCCATGCTCTCGCAGCACCCGGAAACCCCAGCGCAAATGGCCAAGCTGAATGGATGATCCGCTCAACCAAGGAGGCCCTCAAGCACCTAGGCCCGGGTAACTGGCACGAGAAAGTAGCCGAGTTCCTGACCTGGCAGCACATCACCCACTGCATGGCCACGGGTTGCAGCCCCGCGGAACTATTAATGGGACGGAAGCTACGCTCCATCCTCGACAGACTACACCCAACATACACACCCGACAACAACGGGGACCAACCCAACTCCTCCCGTCAATTTAAAATAGGAGACACAATCTTCGCAAAAAACTTGAACCCAGGCCCCCCATGGGTGGAAGGGGAAATAACAAAATTAAAAGGGCCCAAGTCCTATGTAGTCACCTTAAGCGATGGCCGGGCGTGGAGACGGCACATCGACCAATTAAGGGGTAGGATCCCAGGGAAAACAAACAACAATGTCCCCACCCCACAACTTTACCCAAACCGAAGAAACTCACACCAACTACGACAGGACACCCCCCCGTCTTCCCGCCCTGGGAAACCCGACACTAACATCGTCCCAAACCCCTCTACCACAGGGACCGGAGGCGGGGAGTACATGCTATACTTACCGGGAGAAGTGGAGGACCCTTCGTCCAGAGCGAGTGATCCACTTGGCGATGAGGGTGGGGCCGAGGCCACACCCGGAGGCTTCCAGAAGTATCCCGATGGAGTCTCCCACAGGCATGACCTCGCCCTCTGCCGATGATTCAGCAAATGAGCCGCGCAGGTTCCGGCGAGCTTATAAACGGCCGGCCTACCTGCTTGACTACGTATGTAGATGAGGCAAGGAGCCATCTGGGTAGGAAGGGGTATTGTGTCCAGGGGAGGGCATTACTAAGCGTGGGAAATGTCCAGCATTCCGATTGGCAGGCTGCCACCCTAGCATGAGTATATAGGGGACAGCCCATCGGTCAGGCGCCATTCCTGTACCCGATCACCATCACCAATAAAGGCATCAACCCGAGTGTGTCTTCGCTTCGTTCCTCGCCGACCCGCAATCTAAAACTATGGGCAGACTTAGCCTGCAATACTGCATTCTAAACACTGCATCACCACAGCTCCTATATGTTCTTGCTTCAGTCTTTTCACTTTACATATGAATTCACTTTCCTTCCCTATCAGTCATAATTGCAATTTGTACATAGATATCTATGAAAAGCACATGCTGCAAAGAAAATGGAAATATAAGAACATTATAAAATAAATTTGTGTCAGTATTAGAGAAAAATAATAAAATATTGATTTTTTTTCTCAGAACCAATCAGAAAAAACCAAGTATCCATGCTGTAGCTCTGTCATCTCCACCAATGGCTTCAATGTAAAGGCCTTAGGTAACTACAAAGATGCAGGACTGTCATAAATACTGGGAACCTATTTTAACTGAGTAACTGTCCCAATCTTAATTGTAATAGTTGAAGCTAAACTTTATGAAAATCCATGTTATTTATAAAACCCAGCATGGCATGGTGGTCGGTGCATTGGGGGAATCTGGGAATACTGGATTAAAGTTCTTCTCAAACATATAGCTCATAGGATGACTTTGTTCAGATCAAAATCTCTAAGTCCAATCTACTAAATTACTGAGTAAAATGATATAAAGGATTAAAAACAATGGAATAGAACATCAAATTACTGAGAAGATTAAATCCAAATATTTGACTGAGTTGAGCTCAAAAGTCTGCATGATATTACCTGAGTTCAATTTCGCAGATTAAAGTATAAAGATTTACACATTTATTTTCCTTCCTCAAAGGGAAGTAGAAGACTAGATATATACTGTATGAATGTTTGTATATAGATTGCTCAATTGTGACAGCTAATATAAATACTGTTGACGAACAGATTATGGCCCTGCTAATGCCCCATAAAATTGTGTAATGTACAATTCAACTACTCATTAACAAATCTGGAAGCAGCCTCTGAAAATAAATCAGAATAAATTTTGGAAGAAGATTCCTGGAGGGAGCATCCCATAAATGCAAATCCCTCTTTTCTCTCTGGTTATCAAACTACTAGTTGTACAAATTTTTGTGGCATTATTGACCATACACATTCTTTAGAAAATGTATTTCATATTTTTCGTATTTCTTACTTATTAATAGAACAACATACAGAAATTAATAGGACAAAAAATGCAGAGAACAATAAACAAGAGAGACATATGCCAACTTCACAGAACAGGTCAAAGCAAAGATCGGAGATGAAAAAGAAAGGATTCTTGGAGTACTTGAAAAGGTATTGTAATTTGTATGTTACTATTAATTTTATTGCTTGTGGCTATTGCTTTGGCATATCCTTGAGTAGCCTTGACTAAAAAGGTTTATATTCATTCATAAACAATCAATTAAATAAAATAGCATGAAGACATCTTGATTTTATGACAAAAAAAGTATAGCGGCCAGTGGCTCCAATACAATATTTAACTCCTACTTTGATAATAAGATATATTAACTCTAAAATTCCTTGAGGTTATTAATTTAATGTTACAAGTTTTTGCATGTATATGATGATCACAATATTTACAAAAACACAAAAAGAAAAGAATTTTCCTCCAAAAAGATTTCTTTCTAAATTATTTGTATAATGTAGTGACAGAATATGTGGAAAGAGTCACGCAGGGGAGGGAAACATACACTGTAAAATGGATATTCAAAGCCTTTAGATAACTGACACATTTTTTTAAGATCAGCCAAAATAACACAAAGAAGGCTGCAGATTTTCAAGTTCAGTAAATCTCATTAACCTATGCAGTTTATATCTCCAAGTTAATCCCAAAATGGAGGTTATGGATGGTACCTTGAATTTATGTTAAATGTTGTTAATGGGTTATACTTAATTTTTGTTAGAATATCTTTTAACATCCGCTCCTCTAGAGCAGCGGTCACCAACCTTTCTGGCACCAGGGACTGGTTTAGTGGAAGATAAGAGTTTCCACAGAATGGGGGGGTGGTGGTTTCACATGCAGCCTAGTTCCTGCACATGTGCAGATGAAGCTTCGCTCAGTTGCCCACCTGTTGTATGGTTCGGGTCTTAAAAAGCCATGGACCAGTACTGATCCACAGCCCAGGGGCTGGGGACCTCTGCTCTAGAAGATTTTTTAAAAAAAACATTGAGAAGTTTATAACATGAATAGGCTGTAAATTCCTCTCCTCTGCAAGGAGCATAAAATGCAGTATTGATTTAATAGTTATGTGATAGACAGGATTGTATCTGTATAGTGGTGCAATAATCTTTATGTGTATATTGCAAGTTGAAGAATGAAGATGGGTTGTGATGTAATTACAAAAGCTTTATAAGGAAAACAGTACAGATTTTCTTGTATGCAGTAAAACAGGCTGACTTCTTGGAAATCTTTGTTTTTAAATGTTGTTCATGTTCTGTGTTGTGCAATGGCCTAAGTGCAATTTTTTTTATCCCCTGTCAGTGTTCTCTTCCCACTGTTCCTTCAACAAAATTTTAGTGGCAATGATCAAGCCTCTTGAATCCCTATTGTAACTGCAAAGATAAAAGATGCCTCTTCAGGAATACAGAAATTTGAAAGAAAGGAACTTGCTGCTTGACTTGATATAGTTATTTTTTAAAACATTAAAGATGCTTTAGGATATCAAATGTGCATGTTGTGTATATTCTTATTTTACCTTTAGATGCTTAACATAATGTCAATAACTGACTCGTTTAAATTTCTTATTCAAAAATATATTTTAGTATTAAAATTATTTTAAAAATAAACATTTAAATCCAGAGCTGCTCATTTTTAAGAACTTTGTGCTGAATTTTTATTGGTATAAACACACTTAGAGTAATTAAGTAAGATTTGTATAATATTTTTTAATATTCACTATTAAAGGTTAAACTAAATTGTCAATGAATTTCAGGTACTACTATAGGCCTTTAATATTATTCCAAATATACTGAGTTATATGCAGTACCTACACATCCATGACACTCATCTTTTCTGGAATAGGTAACATTATACAAAGCATAGAAAAGAATTAAGAAATGGTAAGCCAAAGGATGACAAAAAGAAACAAAAAAGAAATCTGATATATACCAAACCATTTATTTTACATCTCCATGTGTTTTTGTCATTAGAAAGCATTCAAGCTTTCACTACCTCAGTCTATGATGACAGCTCAAGGTCAATTCTGCAGAGTTCTGCTGTGAGAAGTGGTCCTTCATTAGTCCAAGGACTATAATATCAAAGCTCTTTCATACGTTTATATATAAATTTCTCATGAATGGCAAATGAAGAATCAAAGGATATACCATTTAATATACATTTATTAAATTAAAAGAAAACTTTACTGCAAGCAGAGCTTGACATTGTTTTACTATGCTTACTTATTTGGCAGCATTTTTCATTAACCAGAACACCAGTATTTGGACTTATACCAGGGAGTTCAAAGTCACCTTTGATGGCCACCACAATAATTGGGAAAGACGAAGTCCTAGAGGCCTGTGTCTTTTGGCCACACCCAGTGGTGTGCCTAACTGAAAGGGTGACTTAACTCAGGACTCTAGTTAACTTTAGTTTCTTCTCGAGGTAAAAGAGACTTCTTAATGCCTGGTCTTAATGAGATGACGGAGTAGCTGTCCTATTTCTAGCAGGTGCTTCTTTTTTTTGTGAACCTGGCAATGAGCTAGTGCTCTCCTTTACTTTCTCTTAATCTCTGTACGTCTATCCCCATAGTCTGCTCTACACTCACTGAAATGGGCAGGAGCAATTCTCCCTTTTTGTGGAGGTGCTCCTTTGAAGCTAGGGGACATGCCCTTACTCTTTTATTCTGTTTATTTATTCTTTTATTACTCTAATACTGCTGTGGAGTACAATAATAATTTGGAGAGCTGGGCACAAGATGTGATCTTGAGATCTCAGATCCCTGAGACTTCCATTTCTGAAAAGCATTGCCTGTGTTTGCTTCCAAACAAAGCATTAGTAAATAGAACAGCTACATAAAGTTTGTGTGCATGTTATGCTTCATTGGTCTTGCAGTGGTCTTTTGAGTCTAGTGTACAGATGATAATCATGGCCCAACTAACCGCAAAGTTCTAAGATTAAACATGGAATTTCTTGCCATTTACATACATACCAGTGACATACACACAGAGCTTTTAAACTCCTGCTTCATACATTAACTCACTATTTCTCAAGGTTGGCAATTTTAAGGTGCATGGACCAACTCGCAGAATTCTTCAGCCAGGACAGCTGGGAAATTCTAGGAATTGAACAATACACATCTCAAAATTGCTAAGGCTGAGAAACACTGCCAGAACTCATACCATAGTGAGGAAAAAAGGGAACCATAAAAAGCATATAGTAGCCATGCTTTTGTATGATTGCTCAACCTCTGATTTGTTTTGATTGTTGGAAAGAAGAATTACTTGTATATTAACCCCTTTTGGGAACTCATACAACAAGCACTGACAATTGCTAATTATGGGGATCGTTGTTATCAATGTTTGTTTTTTATTCTTACAATACTAAGTATTGTATCGGGGATTCGACTTCCGGTCCTAGAGGCAACAGGACGTGGGAGAGCGAGCTCTGCCTCCCACGCCTGAAACCCGCTCTCTG
>JANHFO010004388.1:39512-52781 GCA_032468095.1 Pareas carinatus
CTCCATCCAGAGTGAGCGATCCACCTGCCGACGAGGGTGGGGCCGAGGCCGCACCAGGAGGCTTTCAGAGGCATCCTGATGGAGCTCTGGAGCCTCCCACAGGCATGACCTTGCCCTCTGCTGACAATCCTGCAAATGAATCGCACAGATCCCGGCGCACTTACGTATGTAGATGAGGCAAGGAGCCATCTGGGTAGGAAGGGGTGTTGTGTTTGGGGGAGGGCATTGCCAAGCGTGGGAAATGCCCAGCATTCCAATTGGCAGGCTGCCACCCTAGCATGCCATTCCTGTACCTACTCACCATCATCAATAAAGCCATCTACACAAGTGTGTCTCCGTTTCGTTCCTTGACAACCCACGATCCAACACAAACATTTGAAAGTAGTCCTGGGCCTAGCCTTGAAAAAGAATGAGTGACAAAGGGGTGAAGGTTTGTGTTGAGTTAATGAGCAGCAGAAAGGATTGACTACAGTTTTTTTGGATTATAGCTATGAGTTGTATCTGACTTTTCTCATCTATCTAGTCTGGAAAATAACTTTAGATGGTGGCATCTCTCCAAGTTGTGCTCCTGAAATGGTTTCTAATGCATCCATCAGCCAACTGAATATATACCTGGGGGGAAAAAATCTATGAACAGTCTTCTTTCTCCATTCTCCATATCATGAATTTGTCTCAGTTAAATGACCAATCTATATTTTATCATATTTGTATTAGTCTGTGTATACCACATCAGAAATAAAGATGTAATTGATTGCTTCTAGATACACTGCCTAATTAAGTTTTTATACCCCAATAACTGAAGTGATTTCCTTCTTTCTTTCTATGCTTCTTTCCCACTTTGATTGCCTTATTACTTAGGGCACAATAGCTTTTTGGCTAAAATGCCTGATATGATTAATTTTTAAGAGAGAAAATCTTTCCGGTGAGCATTATATAAGGATTATACTGTATAAAACATTTACACATGTAAATGTTTGAAGGCTAGGGTTCAGTTTGGGATTACTTGGACACTAAACCAAAGTTAATAAAAATTTGTATATCGACTTTGCAGCATTTATGAGTTATCTTTTAAGAGTGCAATATGGTGTGATTATCACTTTGGAGGGGCCCCAAATCATTTGCTCCTCTTTCTATGGAATTAGTGCCAGCTGTCGTCATTCTCAAATCAGATGTTTCTCATATAGTAGGTCAATCTTAAATGTTTGAAGATAGCTTTTCTGCTAGAGATTTTATTGCATGTACTGAACATATACCCAGCACTAGCATATATCTAATGATGTTTAACTCAATTTCTCCTTAGGAATATGTATTTTTCATGCTGCCAACTTTTTAATGTATGTGTGCATTTATTTATTTATACATCATCCATTTTCAAGACTCACCAGTTTACAATAGCCATAAATACAAACTACATATTAAAACAATTCCCATATAAGCAATTCAACCCTCTTGCCTTGGAGAACACAATAAATCTAATAAAAATAAGCCCTAGTTCCAAAAGCAGCCCTCAAATGTTTATTACCAAACGCCCACCTGAACAGGAAGGTATTCATAGCTTTCCAAAGAGCTAAAATTGAGCTGCTTATTTATACTTCAAATTTCTAGGCCACTTACCTCAAACGACTGAGAATTTAACATATACAAGAATTAAAGTTAAAAAAAATGAATCCCAAAGACAACTTCATCTGGAGGAAACATCAACCAATGTTCTTCTCAACCACATCAAAACAGACGGAGGGTACCCAATCACTTTAACTCAAAGCCTGGGGGATGAGCCATGTTTTTAACATCCTTTGAAAGACTGATAAAGGGGGTCAAGTGAATCTGTGGAGGAATGTTCCTCCAGAGGACAAGTGTCACAACAGAGAAGGCCTGTCTCCTGAGCCTTGCTAGAAAATGTCACCTAATTGATAAGATTTTGCTGGGCAGACAGAGAACATAGGAGAAAGACAGTCCCTCAACTAATTAGGCCCTATACCATGTTGGGATTTAAAAGTGGCATTTCAACAACCTGAATTGCATCTGGAAGTCAATTGATAACCAGTGTAGGTCACAGAGTACAGCTTGCCATCACTGCTTATGACATGAATACAACTACCAGCTATAGCTTCTGAACAAGGGCAGCTTCACGTAAAATGCATTGCAATAATTCATCTGTGAGATGACCAAGATGTGAATGACCATAAGAATAGCTTCCAGTTCCAGAAGATAGCACAATTGATATGCCTCTGTATAGGGTCTCCTGGTCATAGCTGCCATCTTCTCTTCACCCTGCCTCTTTGAGTCTAGGGGGTCCCCAGATTTTTCACCAGGCTCAAATGGGGTAATGTGATCCCAGGAGCACTCGGAGGCTCAAATATCCACAGTCATTCAGTCTTGCTAGGACTTGTTTTTCACTGTCCAGCCTTCACAGTTTGCAGGCACTAGATAGGATTTTCACAACTTTCTTGGAGTTGTTTGGCCTTAGCAGATTCAATAAATAAATAAAATTTCAGTAGCTGTATTAAGCTGGCCTGAGTATTACCAGCATACTGATACTTTATGTAACTCCTCAGAGACAAAGCAAAAGTGATCGTCGTTTAGGCAAATTGGTAGCTAATGAAGTATATTTTGACAAATGCACTGTATGTAGTTTATACATATTCAGAATTATCAAAGGGAATAAAGATTCATGAATATATTTTATTCTGTGGGAAAGAAACCTTTCACGTCTGATGTAAAATTCAATAATATATTAAACATATATTGAACTTAACATGCTTTTTATAGCCTCTGTAAATGTATGCCTATTTTCTTCTTAGCCAGAGAGGAAAACTTGAGGGAAATTTTTGAGTAAAAAGTAATAACTAATTATTTACTTTGGAGATCTCCAATACAGAAACAAGCCTTTGGATATAATGCAGGTTTCAAAACCTTAGAAGATTTGCAGGAATGTATATTGGGTCTGGGACTTGGTGACTGAACCTTTTATGAATATACTGTGGTGCCTTTTCTTTGCCTTCCTTTTGGATGAAATCTGTCCCTATGTGAGCTGTGAGAAGCACAATTGTTTAAGTGGTTCATTGTATTTTAAAAAAATAAATTTTATTGAATTATAACATGCAAAAGAAATGAATAAAGCAAACAATGGGAAGATAGGGAGGGAAAAGGGAAGAAGCAAAGTGTAGGAAGGGAAGGGGAAAAAAATGTTGACTTCCGAATTTCTTTGGTGCAGTAAAATATGGCAATAGGTTCAAGTCTCAACTTTTTACTTTCACAAATTAATTTGAACAGTCACGTCTATAGCAATAAATCTATCTAATCCAGAGGTCTCCAACCTTGGTCCCTTTAAGTCTGGTGAACTTCAACTCCCAGAATTCCTCAGCCTGAGGAATTCTGGGAGTTGAAGTCCACCAGCCTTAAGGCGACCAAGGTTGGAGACCTCTGATTTAATTGCTAAAACTCAAAATCAAAGTTTAATTTTTTTCAACCTTGAACACAAAGTCCAGAAGTGGTTTCCAGGTAAATACAAATGTTTTTATATATTTTTTCTTTAATCAGAATTTCTCCATCTCTGCTAAGTCCATCAGCTTTTGTAACCATTCTTCCATTGTAGGAATCATAGTAACTTTCCATTTTTGTCCATAAAGTAATCCTGCTGCTATCCACATATAAAGTTTCATTTTTAAAGGCTCATTGTTGATTACTTCCAAAATTATTCATGCTTGACTCCTGCTTATCTGTCAATTCTAATTTCTCTTTTTACCTTTTTGACATCTCTGTGTTATGCAAGTTATTTTATGCTTGTTAAGCCCCACAACTTTTTCTCTACTTTTTTTCTTCCTAGAGTTTGCTTTTAGTTTCTTAGAAATTTTCTGCCAATTAGAGTTTAGTAATAGTATTTGTTAAGTTTTTTTCTGGTTTTAATTGCTTGTATATTTTGTTTTGATCTACAAGTTATGAGATGTCCAGAGTTTGATTTAAAACGAGAAGCTATATTAATGTTTTAAATAAAATAAATACTTATGAGTGAAATATCCAGTATTTAACATCTACACAAACATACATATAGCCGTAAAGATAGATCTGGAGATGATAGAACAAACACTACTTCACACTGTAAAATGTGAGATCAAATTTGGAAGTTTTTTTTTAACAGCATTTCTCTTAGAATTCTTCAGAATGACTACATCCTTGGAGTCCTCCAAAACTGGTGCGGTAAGCAGCAGGATGATTTTTTTCTCTCCTGTGGACAAACAAAGCTGGCTCTTTGGTGGGGTGCTCCCCAGATCCAATTGGGGGCAACTAAGAATGACCAAAGACATCCCCCCCCCCCGATGAGCGCAGTCCTACCTGGGGTGAGGAATGGTTGCAATTCCTGATAGGAGTGGCCAGAGTGGTTGGCGCTCCATCTTTTCCTTTCATCCGTTTATCATTTTTTAGCACACCTCAGTTTCAACTACATGTTTTGAAGTTTTTTCTTTGATTTCAATTTTTAAATGTTAATTGACTGGTTGAATGTTGATTTATTCTAACCCTTTGCTGGATTTTAATGTGAATTTTTGTGTGGGTCTGATTTTGCTGTAGTGAAGCACATTCACTTTCTCCTTAGAGAAGCTGATGGTGATTCTCTCTTTCTCTCTTCTTCTCTGCTTCTTTCCTTGATTAGTTTCCACCCATGGATTCTTCTCTTGCCCTGTTTCCCAAAGCACCAGAAAGCAGGACAAGAAGCAATAGATGGAAACTAACCAAGGACAGAAGCAACCTAGAACTAAGGAGAACTTTCCTGAAAGCAAGAACAATCAACCAGTGGAACGGCTTGCCTTCAAAATTGTGGGTGCTTCATCACTGGAGGCTTTTAAGAAGTAACTAGACTGCCATTTATCTAAAATGGTGTAGGGTCTCCTGCTTCAGTGGAGGGTTGGACTAGAAGACCTCCAAGGCCCCTTCCCACTCTGTTTTTCTGTATTCTGATTTCCTAGTAATGAAAGTGATCTGATTCATATTTACAATTGGATTTTCACTACAGGGACTCTACATTTTATAAATTTTTAAAAACTCTGATCTTATTGTTTCTTTTAACCTTTGATAGAATTTTTCCTTTTCCCCCCATCTCTTTTTACTGTGGGAAACATTATATCAATGTTTTCTGCGTTCATCAATATTAACAGTTCCTTTATAATTATCAGCACCTTTAGAGGTAACGAAGATTCAATTTATGTCTGAAAAAAAATGTAGCAAAAACACTTCTGCAAATATTTCTTAAACTTTGCGCTCTTCACGAGGAGGCATTCTCCCACATTGTTGAATTAGCTTAATAATCAAATCCTAGCGGGAACAACAGACTATAAATATATATAAATATAAGATATATATAAAAGACTATATATGCAATAGTAGCGAATATCTGTAGCTTAGTTGTATATATGAGAGTGGAGATTCATTCTCCGAGTTTGTGGGTTGGATTTCAAATGTTTCATTACCAGGTTAGGTAATATTTTCAGCTGATTGTCAGTGCTGGCATTCTGCTTCACCTTCACTTGATGTGACCCACACTTGATGCCTCACAAGACCCATTGCTAGACCCTCCCTAGGTGACCCTCCCATTACAAGACTTACTGACCACACCAAGCCCGTATAAGCAGAACACCAACACTGACATTCCATAAAATCCATTGAAGATGTTACCTAGCCTGGTAATGAAATGTTCAGAAACCAACCCACAAGCTCGGAGAACAAATCTCCATTCTCAAGACTATTTTATATTTGTTTTTCCCAGCCACATAACTAGTTGTGAGACATGTTGATCTTTGGAATCTCAAAATCAAGCAATACAATTTATTTTAAAGATAACTGACCTGTGAAATATTGGGTGAGGGGCTGTGTGCTCTAAGGCAATAACAAAGTTATAATAACTACATAGGATGGATTATTAGGATAGGAGAATTGATGTAGGGTATGTGAAGGAGTAATTCTCTAAAACCATATGGGTAGAAAGTGGATGGTGGAACATGCAGAGAAAAAAACAATGAGTCAAAGAGAAGGAAGCAAGCAAGGTCTTCTTAGGTTTAAACACCCAAAACCTACACTTCCATTAAATTTCAATAGTCAGCAATATTGCAAACTTAATAAATAGTCATAATCTGGATTTCATGCATTATGCTAAAGAGAAATTGTTTTTACTATAGCTTGTTATAGAAAGCATAGCATTAAACCATAAAACTATTGTAACACAATCTTCAACCAGGAGGGGGCGATGTTCCCCTCCCCTCCTTTACAAGTTAAATAAGAAGTTTATCAAACCTCTATTTCTGAACAGACAAGAACAAGAAGTTATGGTTGAAAAACAGCAACTATACAGACATACAGACAGAGATACAGATATTAAACAGTACCAAGCTATGGAACTCTGTGCGATGAACTGCCTCGTGTCCTGAGAGGCTTGTTCAGAATTGGCAGTTCATCCTCTTTCACACACCGACTGCAGTACATATTTAAACAAACAAAGTCTCCCCAAACTCTGTCAAAACGTCCAGTGACACAGCTGCCTCTTTAAAATGCAGCAGTTTTTCTCACTGTCCTCTGCATGGCTATTTGATCCCTCCTTCTGGGTCTGTTCTCCACCATCCTGGTGCGTCTGCGTTCAATCCACTTCTCTTGTCTGTTCGAACCTCTTCTCCCAGCTAATTCACTAGGTGATTTTTTTTTCACTATGAAAGTCTGCCAACTTCTTTCTCTGTATTAGCCAAGGTTGCCAACTGATACTCTGCTTCACATCTTATTTACTGACGACTGCTCTTCTTTTCTTGGTTTAAAGTTCTGTCTCTTATTCTCCTCATCTCCTTGAGCTTCCAATTTCACCACCAACCATTTCCTTTCCTTATATTTCTTAGGAGGCTAACTCCTTGGGTTCTCTCCTTTCTTGCCCACTGTGTCAGTGAGTACACCTATCAACAGGTTTTTTTTAAGCTTTCTCTTCTGAGTTTGATACTCAGGTCAAGATCAAAGACCAACGCTGCCCTTGCCCATGGTTCTTAATTTGGATTGCCTTATGGACACCAAGTAGTCTACCAGAGTCTTCCTTATCTTCCTCCATTTCTTCATCTTAACTTCTCTGAAAATTCTCTTCCCTCAGATTTGTTAGGGTTATACGGGTGGTGATCCCTTTAAGAACCCTACAGGTTGGTTTACAGAATGTTTGGCCAGCTGAATCAAACTGAGCCACACCTATCTCTATTAGCCCAGGAACCAGAGCATATAAACAGCAGGCCCTAATTCACTCGCTCTCTCGCTTGGTGACTCCTGCTGTGTAATTTGCGTCTCTGTGTTGGTTCCTGAATTGCTGTTCGTTGCTGACCAACTTTGTTGGCGAAGGTACTGCAAGAACAACTTACTAATGTGGTTAGTAGAGGAACTGCTTGACTGTGGTTTTGGATACCTGGACTGTTGACTTTGAGTTTTGGACTGTGCTTTGTTGTTCTGAGGATAAAGGCTTATAAACTTCACTGCAGTCTGTGCTTGTGTTACACTGCTACCTTTCTAGTACAGACACTTTCGTTCTGTGCACCATCCTTGCAACCGAGGAACCTGCTTGTGGCCAACACTGGTATACGTCAGGGGTGCCCTGACAATACCTACTTGCTTTTGTTCTGTTTCAGATTTCAAGATTGTGTATGTTGAATCACACACATAGATATACACAAATATAAAATTTCAAGCTGCAGCATTCTCATAAAAAAACTCACAGCAGTAAATGAAGTTAGATACTATATAATCAAATAGAATAGAATAGAATAGAATAGAATAGAATAGAATAGAATTAAATGGCCAAGTGTGTCTGGGAATACATGGAATTTGTCTCTGGTGTACATGCTCAATACTTACATACAGACTACAATTGACAAACTGTGGTTACAAACAAGGCTGTAATTGATAACGATTACAATCCTAAAATACATTCATTATCATAAAGTACATTCATCATGTCAGTATCTATTAGGTGCATTCATAATCATAATGGATTTTAATGTCTATATTCTTAAAAGGCCTCATCTCCTGTTTTCTAAACCAGTTTCTTTTAGAAACATATTTAGATAATTATTAAAAACAGCAGTACAGAATGTTAATGGTCACTATATGGAACCACATTTTCTTTGCATCTCATATAGCCTTTCCGGCTCTGATCCTAATCAACTGAATAGCATTTTAAGGCATTTGGCTAATGTCTCCATGCATGCATTCAGTAACAATACTTATCTATGTAGAACTTTCTCACTTCTTTTGTGTTTGACTTCCTATTTTAATTATCTTACAAAATGCTTCATTGAATTAGCGTACATAATCATACACTGTAAATAGAAACAATGCTCTATTTAGATTTGCATTAGTTATCCTATACACATCTAATGGTTTAATTCATATGCATGTAAGTTAATATAATAGACCTGCCCAAGCTTTAATTTTATTGATGAAATAACATGCTAAATCAACATATTAATCTACATAAGGTATTTATGGTAGTCAAGATGTATTACTGAGACTTCACTGGGTCCAGAAGGTGGGGATGTTCCTCTGGGAAATATGCCCTGTTGGATTTAGGGTATGGGATCAACTGATACTGAAAGATAGGACTGGAACTGTGGTGATCATCATCTGGGACTCTCTTATAGCTTTCAGGGGCATTGCTCTACAATGTAATGGATATGATATCTTGTTCCTTAAGTTGAGGATCTATGGATAAGTTGGGATTGTTTCTACTATACCAGCTGCTTGCTACCTGAGCATTTTGACTCCGTTTTAGGATTGGCAGTGGAATATTCCAGGCTTATGATCCTGGGAGAGTTCAATCTGCCTTCTTTAGGGGTGGAATCTGAAGTAGCTTGGGATTTCATTGCTGTCATGGCATTCATGGGCCTATCCAAGGCCTGATACATGACAGATGGAACACAGATGATTTGGTTTTCTTGTTGGAGCAGTGACAACATAATCTGGAATCTTGTTGGAGCAGTGACAACATAATCTAGAATTGGGAGAGTACTCTCAGGTGTGCGGCTGTCCCTAGATGACCATCTGGCAGCCATCACCAGGGGGGGGGGGCTTTTATCAGGTACGCCTGATATGCCAGTTGCGGCCCTTTCTGGATCAGGACTCCCTAAGAACGGTCACTCAAGCGCTCATCACTTCCCGCCTGGACTACTGCAATTCTCTCTACATGGGGCTCCCCTTGGGACGCATACGAAGACTCCAGGTGGTGCAGAATGCAGCCGCACGGGGGATTATGGAAGCCAGTGGCTGTGCCCACGTGACCCCCCTCCTGTGTGAGCTGCACTGGCTGCATGTGGCCTTTTGGATGCGTTTCAAGGTGTTGGTTACCACCTTTAAAGCGGTCCATGGCTTAGAATCTGGATATCTGCAGGGCCGCATTCTACCAGCAAATACCTCCCATCGACCCGTCCGCTCCCACAGAGAGGGCCTCCTCAGGGTGCCGTCGGCCAGACAATGTCTGCTGGTGACCTCTAGGAGGAGAGCCTTCTCTGTGGCAGCACCCACCCTCTGGAATGACCTCCTCCCAGAAATACGCACCATATCCGATATCCGTGCTTTCTGATGTGCCCTGAAGACACATCTATTTTGCACAAGCTGGACTGGCCTAGTCCGGCCCCTACTTCCTCCTGCTTTTTAGCCACTGTTTTTATAATCTTAAACTGATTTTAATTAGTCTTATATTTGGTTTTTATTTAATACAGCCTCCTAATATTTTCTTTTAACATATTTTAATGTTTGTGATTGTGTTATTTTAATTTGCTGTACACCGCCCTGAGTCCGTGAGGAGAAGGGCGGTATAAAAATCTAATAAAATAAATAAAAATAAATAATTTATAATGGCTCACATCAGTATTGTTTTTGCCACAACAGGATCTGGAAACTATATCAAACTAACTAAGTGACTAGTCTTCATTCAGAAGGGAGTGTTATAAAATTGATGAAGAGTTGTATTTCCAAGAGGTTTTGGATCAATTAGTAATCATTGTCTTATCTTTTTTTGCTTTCATTTTCTGCCATTAACCCAACACACTGATATATGCTTAATCAAATCAGAAAAATATTATTGGTCATAAAAGAAAACTATGTAAATGCATCTGTTCAGGTCCACATATATATTGTAGTTCAGGGGTCCCTGCAACCCCCAGGCTGCAGTCCACTACTGGGCCTATTCAGAACCGGGCCACGCGAGATATGGGCCGGTGATTCATGCATGCATGGGTGCATGTGCAGCTCCACTCATGCAAGCAGCACCCCAAAGGCTCCTCTCTCTCTTTTTAAAATATTATTGTTATTGCTTTTTCACATTATATCATACATAATCTTCAACCATAAATTTCAGAAAAGTATAGCAAAGGAGAAGGACTGAATCTAGTAAAGAAAAAAGAAAAATTTAACAGTTAACATTAACATTTTGGTATAGTCTTGTCTACCTTTAAATACTTGTCATAATTATCCTACTGTGTATTTTTCCATTACTTTTAACAGTTGTAAGTTATAATTTCGAATCATGTGACACCTGTTCCCCAAGCCATACACCAGCAATACTGTAGTGTTTTGGGATAATTGGCACAAACAGCCAATACGCAAAAGTTGCACAAACATGCGATACACACTGACAGTTGGTAAATGTTACATTCTCACCCAGGGATTAGAGACACAGAAAAACCCAGCGCGGGAAACCCTGGTACTCTAATTGGTTGCGGGCTGCCGGCTGTCATGTATAAAAGAGAGTTGTGCGGCGTCCCTAGCCACTTCTGTGATCTGTGCTGTCAGTTTGTATCACTGTAAATAAACCGTGTTGTGCTTAAAGAGACAAACCTCTTCACTGCTTCCTTCAAATTCCTCAATACATAATAAATACAAAGAGTCAGTTATTTATCTGTTGTAGTATCTAAACATGCAGCCCTCCTTCTGTTCTTTCCTCTTCCCCTTCCCCTTTCTTACTTCTTTCCTTTCTGTCTTCATTTCCACACCTTTCTTCCCTCTTCCTCTCTTTTCTCTTCTTCTCTCTCCTTTTTTCTTCCCTTTCATCTTCTTCTCCCACCTTTCTTCTTCCTTCCCTACTTCCCTTTCCTCCTCCTTCTGTCTCTTCCTCCTTTGCACTTCTTCTTCTTTCCCTTTCTATCCCTATTTCTCCTTCTCTTCTCTTCCCTTACTCTTTCCCTTCCTCTCTTCTCCCTTCCATACCCAAAGGCTTCTCTCTTGTGTGACTGGAGCTGCTTGTGCATGCACCGGCCCATCATTCTTGTGCCCAGTCCCCCCCCTGCAAATTTGGCCTCCAAGCCACCTGCTCCCGATGCTTTAAAAGTGGAGTGGTGAGAGCAGGGGCTGAGTGGGCTGAGTGTGCCCTGCTCAGGTTTGCTGACTGATCAAGGTTGCCTGCACAGGACACCCAATCTGCTTTTGGAGCATTGGGCAGCTTCGGTGAGTCTGCAGGAGCACAAGACTGTACCCCCAAAGTCTTCTCTATTCCCCACCAAAAGCTTTTGCAAATGGAAGAAAAGCTTCAGGGGAGTGGTCTCGTGCTGCTTCAGGCCTTCTGTCCCTTTGCAAAAACTTTTGGTGTGGAAAAACCTGAAGAAGCACAAAACCACACCTCAAAGGCTTCTCTTCTCTTTTTCATGAATGGAGCTGCCCTCCCTCCCTCCCAATTTCAAACCAGCTTCTTTTAACAGTCAGTCAAACGTTCCTTGATGATATGTAAAGGCAAAGATATTCAGCAGCATGCAAATAGTATCTAGCAGACATGTGTAATAGAAAAAGATTTCTTTTTCTCTAACATTAAATTTATTGTGTATATTTTCAAAGACAAGTTAGTATTCTTTATTCAAGTCTTTCAGGTTAATAAGTAATAATAATCCCATCTATGGATAACCCCTTGTCATTGGAAGGGATGCTCTGATGAGATTGAAGCTATGCTGGTGTTAGTGTCCTTTTACTGGACATGTGATAGACAGGTTTTAGCAGAAGAACCAGACTAGGTATGTCCTATTTAATATGATGAGAAAACAGAAAAAAAACTGATATATCGAATCTGTCATTGCCTTAGTCAACAAGTATCATGTCAGATGTTAGAATTATTGGGCATCTGTTGAGAAGTGGGCAATAAGAATCAGAAGTTATGGCTGGGCAACCAGGCTTTGGCCCTTTACAATCACTGGAAGAACAAACACAGACAAAAGTATTCTGTACTTCAAAATTGTGCCCTTATGGCCTGCAGTTATAAATCAGAACTCACAAAGCAAAGCTATTTAAGGCAAATGTTTGAATTATGGAAACAAATTGATCCAGTCTCAATTGATTAACAGATCAAAGGAGATTCATTATCAGAAATAAAATATTCAGGGAAGCAGAACAAGAAGAGATTCAGAAAAACTTTTAAACTGAAAGACTCCAAAATATTAGTATAATAGAACAATTGGATATTTAATATAAATAGCTGTTGGTACCCGTGCTTCGCTACGGGTTTGGTATAATTAGCTGCACACGTGCCATGGAGGAGGAGAGGCCTCAGAAAAGAGAGGTCTCCAAAAGCACTTTGGAGGCCTCATCCGGCCTCCCCTGCCCCCACCCGCACCATTTTTGCAGAGAAGGAGAGGCCTCAGTAGGCCTCTCAGCTGTGTTGAGGCCTTGTCCGGCCTCCCCCCCACTGTTTTTTGCACTCACCTGCATTGCCACCATAGGTACTGGTTCAATCAAAAACTCCAAGCAGTTTTTCGGTATGGGGAATCAGTTTTTCCGCAGTCACCTGCCCTGCTGCTTCTCACCCCTCCATTAGTACTGTTCAATGAAAAATTCAAAACCCAACAGGGAAGCTCTCCAATCAGGGGAAAGGAAACAAACCATATTTTGTCCAATCACAACCTCCAGAATTAAAAAATTGAAATAACTCGCTTAAAAATTAATAATTTGAAAAATCCTTTCTTAGAGGACAGCTAGTTGCCAAGATAAACAGATCTATCAAATTTCAGGTTTGCAGCTTTATTAGTTTGGGAGATCTGGTGATGAATCAGTCAGTGAGTGAATGGTATTTTGCGTTTATATGTATATACTAGCTCTTGGTACCCGTGCTATGCTACGGGTTTAGCATAGTTAGCTATGACAATAAAGTAATTTAGATAGATGTTTAACTGATTTTTAATATCAAGTGCTAGAAAAAGTTGCCTCTTGTAATGTGTGAAGATACTGGAATTGTTGAAGGGAGATAATAGGTAATGGTTTGAATGTGTATGAATTTGAATATGA
>JANHFO010004388.1:52881-66068 GCA_032468095.1 Pareas carinatus
TACCTTTCTAGTACAGACACTTTCGTTCTGTGCACCATCCTTGCAACCAAGGAACCTGCTTGTGGCCAACACTGGTTTTAAGCCAGGGGAGCCCTGACAAGATTGCGATTAATTTCACTTACAGACATTTTATAATGCTTAGTATCTAAGTTACTTCCTTATTTATCCCAAATTCTGGACAATTTTCTCCAAGCTTTGATTTCTTTAATTATTTCTCAACTCTAATGCAGCTAGTTGGGTTATATACAGTTTACAAATCAATGACTGATTTGCACCCTAGAACAAAACCAAAAAACCAAGCATTAAATTTCAGAAAGTTCTGCAGGTCTTCTCATTCTGAAGATCTTCTGATTATTATTACAACTATTTTTTGTTTGGTTCTGGCAGAAGCTCAGAATTTTTGATCTTCCACTCCTCTGAGGGAAGAGCAGAACCTGCTTAATCTATGGATGTGATAGTAAAATGATAGTAAAAGAACCCAAGATCAAACAATGTGATAGAATTTTCCTCAGGAAAATACCACTATCTAGTTTTGATTCTTGTACCTTATACACCAACATGTTTGATTATAACCTGGCATGATGCCTGAGATGTATTTTAAACAAACTAATCAAAAGTGATCCTAATCAATGAACAAGAGACTGAGTAGATAATATATTTATGGTAAGGAGAATCCAAATAGAATAAAAACAGAAATTAACTGGGGAATTAGAATTTTTACTGTGAAAAATAGACAAGGACTGTAAGTGATTTATGTATTTTGATTGTTAGTTCAGATGAGCTAAATTCTGAAAGATTATTTTTTTAAATAAAGAGAAGGGGTGGTTTGTGGAAATTGAGACATTATAACTCACGTGCACACACTTGCATATACTCATTAGCTTTATGATTCACCAGTGAGGTTGTTAGTACAGACGGAGGAATCAGTTTGCATTAAGGTAACTTTTTGTGCACTTTTTTCACTAAATCCAGAATTACCCTGTTTTCCTCAGAAAATAAGCCCTCGCATGGTTTTTCAGGATGCTCATAATATAAATTCTATTCCAAAAATAAGTCCCACTTAAGATCATCAACCAGACGGATGCATTTAGTACTGTATTTCCCTGAAAATAAGACCTAACTGGAAAATAAACCCTAATGCGTCTTTTGGAGCAAAAATTCATATAAGATCCATTATTATTTTCAGGGAAACATGGTACTAAGATCTAACTATACTGTGCCATGTGCTCCACAATGTGAGCTAGTTTGCATTGAAAGGGAACTAATGCTATAAATATATCTATTCTTTTTCCAATTACTTGAACTGCTGGCATAATTCATACTCCGTGTGGGAATACTGGTCTTTCTCTCTTGGGACTCTATATAGAGAAGAATTTGGCATTGTCAGCTGGCAGTGAGGGACTCCTACATACTAATTTTCTTTTGCAAACTGACTTTTGTTATGCTGCTTATTTATGTGAATTGTCCTCGTGTGCTGTTGGTTTGTTATTTTCCTGGGTTTTAAAATCTAATTTTCAAGGAAAACTGCGACATAAATAAAAACATAAAACCTTGGGTTTCCGGTTTCCTGTGCTTGCCAAACGGGGCGAAGCAGCCGGGGCTCTGACTGCCGTAGCATTTTATTTCTCCGTTTGGGGGCTGATAATGGTCCTAGGTCAGCTTGAAGGGCTGACTGACGAGGGGGTGCAGTGGGGGCATGTGTCAGGCGGCGGCTGACACTTCTGCCTTCACCGAGCTTTAAAATGGAGGACAAACAACAGTAAGAAGAAAAATTAGAAGAAGGAAAGCAAGAGATTGGTATAATCTAGAACAATAGTTGAAATAGAGAAATCTACTCCATATGTTGATGTAGTTGTCTTATACTTTCTTTGGTTTGTGCATGTGTGTTTGCTTTATATTGAAAATTGATAAAATATATTTTTTAAAAAACATAAAACTCTATGAGCAGAAGGCTATTTGATTACAAGCCCAAACTGCCTTAGCTAGCAAGACTCAATTTCCATTCCCAGTAAATGTCAGAACGCTGTCAGAAATATAATTAGTGTTCTTAAACAGATGTGCACTTCTGGAACCACATACATTTAAATAACAACCCTTGTAGAGGGGACAGAAGTGGGCACTCTCACTTTTACTAACCCTCTGAAGACTTATATTCCATTAAACCTGGTGTCCATGTACTATTTTAATTCTTCTGTCCAGGGACCCAATGCATTGTTGCCTAGGTGGTCCTACATGGAACCAATTCTTTAGCTATTGTGAGAGAATTAAGATAGCTAGCATGGCAAAAATGATTAAATTGTTCTTCTCTTCAGTTCCACATAAAAAAGAAGAGTCTCTAGCCACCTCCTCTGCAGAGCTCACAGGGAGCTTTGCTTTTCCCCTGTCCCCTTGCATCCATCCTCCAATTCTGTCTTCTTAACTGATTACATGCTTTTTCACAGGAACTGTTATGGGCTTATATAATCATAGCACCAGTCCTGAACTGTACAGTTCTGTGCATAATTATTTCATTATAATAAAGGACATCGGGATCATAATCCAGATAGAATGCATTTCAATGATTTAAACTCTCTGCTCAGGAAATTGTTTTTCGTTATTTATTTTAAAATATCGTACACCATGAAAGTGTTTTCAAGAAGTTGAGTCTTTCACACCAATAAAAATGACTTTGTCCTGTGATTTTTCTCCTATTTAATAGCTCTTCTATCTTAAAACAAAGCGCAGAACTCAATGAATAGCAAAGCAGACAAAAATGCAACTTTCATTCACCAGCTGTAGCTATTTTAATGAAAATCTGCATAGAGTAAATAGGCAATCACATTTGTGCTAAGTATGAAATTTTCCATTAAGCTGTCTCTTTCTTTTATAAAATACAGCTGGAACTATTCTCTGTAAGATTTTTCTTCTTCCTGTGCTTCAGTTCAATTGACACTGAGAGTACTGGCGCAGAAGCATTCTTTTAAGACAATTAATTTAGCATTCAGTAGATCCCATTAAGGAAAAATAAAACGTGAATCAACTTCAGAAAATATTGGTGCCAAACAGAAAATTTAAAAACTAGTTGTATATGGATACATATATCTATGAAGTTTAGAACAGCAAAGGAATGTAATACATTTGACATTTGCTTCAAGATTGATGTTTCTTAATTTAATCCAAGTATTAATCTTCAAAGGTCTTTGAAACAGTACTCAATTTTTCTTTGTCTCCTGAAGTTCACTGTTATAGTTTTAATGAGAAAATCTTTCTGTGGATTTTATCAAATCTGACAAGTCAGTGCTGATATGACCGCGTTTTCTTATTATTGTAAATTTTAATGCCAGACTATTAACCAATGAGAGTTTTCAATGAAGAATTTATAAATTGTAATATATGAAAATGTGATGATCAAAGATACATTTTTTCAGATACATTTTTCTTTTGTCTTGGCCATCATCATATCTCTGAATAGATCAACTTGACCTGTTCTTTAACATAGCTTGAAGCCTGGCTGGAATACTAGAAGACATATATAGATTATATCAAATAATGGTAATTACCATATGGTTTTCATATAATTATGATTTTAGTGCAGGATATTAAAGCTGACCTAGACCACGTGGGTTATCAGTAAAATTAAGTTATTAGTTATGTAATTCAACACGTAATAGCCTAGAATCAAATCCAAGCAAATCATGTAAGTATGTATGTATTAGATATAACTTCATAGTGTGTGTGTGTGATTATGAAAGTAAAACCATCTGGCCACTCTCTGTTCGGCTTAAAATCTTTGGACAATTGGACTTGATTAGAACTTGAATAGGAGAACTTCAAGGAATCTAAGCGTAAGAAGGAAAATGAAAAAAAATGCTCAAAGACAGAGAAGAGCCATCTCTATATTGCCGCCAACAAATCTACATGAATATATCCATTAAATCATTAGAAGTCAAACTCAGTTTACTTTAATATATATAGGTTTTCCAGAACCACAAGGATACTGAGATTTGCTATATCAGCCATATTTTGTTGCAGAAACCACCGTCTGAAACTGTATCATGTACAATCTTTTGGAAGTCTAAAACCATCAGATCCAAGAGATAGCTTGCTTATAAGGTAGCTATTTTATCATGAAATAAAGAGACAGCTTGAGAGTCAACTCTCTCACTTAACTCATCTTGAATTTTTATGACAATCAACCTATTTTTTTAAAGAAAAGAGTTATTATATTTAGACATAACCTTGCATTTTTAAAAGCGCTCCAAAAATCCCCTACATCTATTCAATTTGAGGGGAAACTGAACCAGCCACAAAATATCTATGTGGATATGGGTCATTTATTCACAATATAGTCTTTATAACATTCTGTTCTCCAGATGCTACAAACTTGACCAATAATTTGCCATAACAGATAAGACTTTGTTATCTACTTCAAATCCAATTCACTGCTAATAAATGTAGATAAGCACAGAAATACTTGACAAGTTCAGAAATTATCTTATTATCTGATTTATATTAGTCTATACACATTCACACACACACACTTTCTCATTTCCAATCCAGACTTTAATTCTTTAATGTGACAGAACATTTGAATCTTCTAAGCTCTCAAGAATATATCATTATATCTACTTCCATGAAACAAAGGATGGCATGGAAGCTAGCAGCAGATTTTTAACTGACGTTAACTAAACAAAAAAACATTATTAACAGAAAAATATATCTAGATAATCATGCTGAAGGGGCTTATATTCAAATATTATATTAAGTTTTACTCCGATTTACAATTTATTTCTTTTAAATATGTTAAGTGAGCAATCATCTATATATATATATAAAAACTGACTGACTGATCACCAGATCTCGGAAACTATAATAGCTACAAACATGAAATTTGGTAGATATTTTCGTCTTGGCATCTAGGCACTCACTAAGAAAGGACTTTTTGAAATATTAATTTTTACATGAGTTATTTTAAATTTTAAATTCTGGGTGGATAGATGGTTGTGATTCGATGAAATGTTCAACATCGTTTGTTACCTTTCTCCTGATTGGAGAGCTTTCACAGCCTATTATTTGATTTTGAGATTTTGAGTTTTTCGGTTGACTGGAGAGTTAGAGCACAAGGCTGGACAGGAGCAGCAGGGCAGGTGAGTGCGGCATCAATGAGGGAGGCGGGGAGGCCCAAATTTAGGCCTCCTTTGCATCTGCTGCCCCTCAGGCCTCCTTTGCAATGCCCGCAATCAGCCAAGGCCTGCTTTCTTTACAATGCCCCTCAGGCCTCCTTTACAATGGCTGGCATGGGTGGGATAGGCGGAGAGGCCCGAAAATATAGGCCTCCTTTGCAACAACCACCCTGCAGGCCTCCTTTCCAATGCCTGTGATTGGTCGAGGCCTCATAGGTGAGTGTGACACTAGATAGTGGAGGGTCACCCCGGCATGGATGGAGGAGGCAGGGAGGCTCGAAATGCCTGCCCTCGGCTGAGGCCTCCTTTGCAATGCCTGCGCTGCCCAAATCCCAGGAGGCAGTGGAAAGAGTCATGCCTCTGGGGCCTTTGGTACATGTGGGAGTATCCGGTGCAGGAGGGAGTGCAGGATTGGCTGCTGTGGGGGTGCTGCCGAGAGACATCCCTCCAGTACTACAACACACCCGCTTCATTCTTCTGTGCCCCTTTCTGCATGGCCGGTGTGACCACTGCTGCAGGGCAGCCGAGGCCTCCTTTGCAATGCCCACACTGTCCAAATACCAAGAGTCAGTGGAAAGGGCCATGTGTCTGGAGTCCTTGATACTTGCAGGAGCATATGACGCCGGAGGGAGTGCAGGATCGGCCACCACAGGGGAACTGCCAAGAGACACCCCCTCAGTACTACCCACTGCCCATCCGGTTTCGCCGTCTTCCACATGACCCATGCACACATGGCCCTGAATGGCCAGCCCGGCCAAGAGGGCCTCGCCTGGCCACACCATGCCCACACTGGCCCAATCCAAGGAGGCAGTGGAAAGGGCCATGCCTCTGGGGCCTTTGGTAAACACCATAGCAGCAGCGGAAGTTTTAACAGTAGTGGCCGGACTCATGGAGGACTGAGGAGCAGCATGGCAGGTGAGTGCAGGGCTGGATAGCGGAGAACCACCCCGACATGGGTGGAGGAGGCGGGGCCCTCTCAAAAAATTCAATATGGAGATTGGGTCTTCCTCGTTCCCCAAAAAAGGGGAGGCATTTGGATAAGACAATCACCACTTTTATTATCTTCAAACGTAAACATATACAAATTCATTGAGCTTAAAAAGCTTCTATAGTATCTCATTTTAAAACTTTAAGGAGCTTCACAGATTATATGCTTCTATTTTCTTAGCCAACATTCAATTTTCTTGGTAATCCCCATAGCGGAGCACGGGTACTGGCAGCTAGTTATCTATAAACCATCCAGTAGAAATTTTGAGTTTCAGGAATACAAATACAAGAGCTGAATGCCAGCTCTAGTCTGCAGATACCTTATTGCAAGACTCAGTAATCTCATAGAAAGCTTTATGGGAGCATAGATTTCACTAATTTATCTTCAAGTGGGGGTATATGTCATCATTGTCATATCACTTTTTATATTGGGTAACCTCCTAATTTCTACAGAATAATGTTACAAACTGAAATCAGAAATGGTAATATTCAAAAATATTCTGCATTATGCTGTTGAGTACTATCTGTGGATAATTCTTCTGGCCTCACCTTTTTCTTTTCTTATCTTCCTAATTTCCAAAGATGTCTTTGTGAGTATGTGATTCTGTTTTCTCAGAACTATGTAGGCTACATTTGGCAAATTGGAACCTTGATGAAACTTTAAGGTAGCACGCCCAAAGGTGCTCTTTCAAGAGGCAGCAAGACTTTGTTTGTTTTTCCTTGTAGATGTCTTGCTTGTGATCCAAGAAGCTTCTTGAGTTCTGACTAAATGGTGGGGGATGAATGTCAGATTCCTTATTCTTAATATTACAATTAGAAATGAACCAGGCTACTATTCATTGAGTATTTGCCATGCTTGGGATTTTGGGGAGTGGAGATTTGGCCTCCTGGGGAACTAAAGGGAAAGTTGTCTATTTAGGAATGCTTATCTAATGTGGCTGCCCATGTGACACAGAAAAGAGCTGATGAGATAATTGCCTAGGAATTGGTTATCAAGAGGAAGATCCTAAATGGGCCATCAGCTGAATTGTGCAAGAACTCCCAAGATGCATCAGTTTTGGCATTTCACACTCCAGTGTGTTTTCTTGTTCTACTCGTAGCGCCTTGGAATCCATTAAAAACAACTTATTCTATATGTGGACTCGTTTGATTCTGATAAAGGTGAATGCCTTTATTCACCTTTGATTCCTTCCACATGACAATGGAAGGATTTATATTCATGACTGAGAATCTCCGTAGACCTTTAAGGTGGCAACACACCTCCCTTTGACTTTCCTGCAAAGATTCTGAACTTTATTGACTGAAAACAGCACAATTAGGCACAACTATCATATTTTTTCCAATTATACTTTTCTTTTTAAAGATGTTGGGTGGGAGGGGCATTGGCAAATCCTTCAGCATAAAGCTAACAGCATTCATAACATTAGAGAGCCAGTTTGGTCTACTGCTTAAGACACCAGGGAAGAAATCAGGAGGCTGTGAGTTCTAGTCCCGCCTTAGCTGTGAAATTCAGTGGGGGACTTTGAGCCAGTGACTTTTTCTCAGCCCAATTCAACTCGCAGGGTTCAATGTAATTATTGAACCGTAGTGGTCCCTGCTGTGGGGAAAATAGGAGAAGGAAAGAGTATTAAATATTTTGCTGTTATTGAGTTTATAAAAATAATAAATGCAGGATTAAAAGGATTTTTAAAAAAATTTAAAGAAATCCCAAACAGAAATAGATTCTATAGTACAGCTAACAAGTTTCTTTAGGGTAAAGTAAACTTGTAGCCTTTTCCTCTTTTTGCTTTACAATTATACAGTTTATTTTCTGTTAGACTAATGATGTACTTATTGAAATGTAGTGAGTCCTTGGTTCTGATAATCATAATCCTCAATTATGATCCTCAATTGAAAAAGAACGTATGTATGAATGGTAATATTAGGATAAAGAGAACCTTGATAGAAACAGGGAGAAAATTTTTGATTTAGATTATTGCCAAAACTCAATTTTTAAAGTTATTTTATGTAATAAAATATATATATAATTTATAATTTATATTTTATATAATGTAACTGCAGTGAAATATGATCAATAGAATTAATAGTCTAATAATTTTTGGCTTACTGCTTCATTTCACTAGTTAGAGGGCCTCCTCAGACAATGTCGGCCAGACAATGTTGCCGGGCGACCTCCAGGGGGAGAGCCTTCTCTATGGTAGCTCCCACCCCCTGGAATGAACTCCCCCCAGAGATTCGCATTATCGCAGATCTCTGTGCTTTCCGCCATGCCATAAAAACATATCTTTTTACCCAGGCTGGCTTGGCCTAATTACACCCTCTTTCTGCTTATAAAATGATATATTTTATATATTTTAAATTTTAGATCCGGCTATAAATTGGTTTTATATTCCGGTTTTTACATTTACAGCCACATTAATTGTATTTTTAAAGTATTTTTAAAACATTGTTTGTATGTTTGTATTGTTTTTAAATGGCTGTACACCACCCTGGGTCCCTTCGGGGAGAAGGGCGGTATAAAAGTATAAAATAAAGTAAAGTAAAGTATAGTAAAGAATGAAAAGAGAAATACATTTGCAACAGCATTGCAAAGCATATGACTGGAAGGTGTCCCACAGCTTGAAAAGAGTAATTTTCTGAGGTCCTTCTTCTGCAGATAGCCATTGACTAAAAGAGAAATAAATTTCCATGAAGTCTATAGAAATACCTATCTGGGCACTTACACTGTAGCACTAGGTAGGAGAACTTTGATTTCTCAGAACTCCAATTCCAAAACATCACTTCTAATAATCACACTTCCCACAAAACTAGTCTTACAAAATTTCTTGAAACAGATGAGATTCTTGATGGTTTTATCTCAGTGTGACTTTAAATATGTATGAAAAGAAGTGGTCTGCTTGCAGAACCCATATTCTTTAGATAGCCATTTCTCTCATTTTGTGGAACTCTCTGTCCTCATACTTACACCTCCCTGCTATAGCTGAGAAAATGTGTCTTCTATTCTAGCCATTATTGTGGAAACTGTGAATATTAATAATGACAAATTATTTTTCCTGCTTGGTGTTTTTAAACTAATTACTTAGTTTTAGCCACTGTTAATGATTTGGCTGTAATGCATACCTAAAAAAAATGACAACAGCGATAGATGTACCATAGAATGCTATGAACGAATGACAACTTTGGATATTATATTTCAAATCAAATTGAAGAGCATCTGGAAAATTCAGCTGGTGCAGAATGCAGTTCTATGGGCAGTCATTTGTGCCCTTAACTCAGCCTTGCACTGGGTGCCAGTTTGCTCCTGGTTATAATGCAAGGTGCTGGTTTTGAACTTTAAAGCCATACATGGCATGGGGCCAGGTAATTCCCTGTTATGTCCAGCTGTCCCACCACACCAGGCAAGACAGTATACTGTGGGTCCCATCTCCAAAGTAGCTCCAACTGATGGGCTCTCGGCAACAAGCCTTTTTTGCTGTGCTCCCCTCTCACCTCTGAGGTATCATTTTCCCTGAGGTGAAGATAGGCTCATCTCTGTTAACTTTCAAACATGGTTTTTTCATCAGTCTTTGGCAGTGGTTTTTTTGGAAGAAAAAAGGTGCCGGAACTGTGTTCCGGTGCATTCTATGATAAAAGAAACACTGTGTGTCTGTGCGCGCACACACACACACACACACACACACACACAACTCATACACACAAAATCTCAAAACTACACAGATGATAAGTTACTGTCAAGAAGAGCAAGAAGCACATCCCAATTTGTCCACTTTTTAAAGTACAGCAGCAAAAACGGGGGAGGATTTTCCTCAATCGCAGCTCATATAGTAAAGTCCGCAAGTCACTGATTCGCTTATTTGATCTAAGCCCAGCCTTCCCTTTTGCTTCTGCTTGACAGTGGTAACTTTCCATTGGCAAGTTGCTCCTCCAACCATTCTTCTTCATTGGATGAGAAATTGCTTCAAGGAGGCGTTTTTGTGAGTAACAGTCTTTTGTCACAATGACAGCCTTATTGCTGGAGCAATAATATGCTGTGCTAATCAAAGACTAGATCAATCAACTTAAAGATCCTCTGAAGGATCCAGCCACTGCCTACATTGCTGCAATGAAAGGCAAGTTGGTCCTGAACGGTTGCTCTTGGCTGGATTCGCACAAGAATTTTCAAAAATTGGAAAATCTATCGGGAAAAAACGGTGCTGAAACACTGTTCCAGTGTGTTTTATGACAAAAAAAGCACTGGTCTTGGGAGTCTTGCAATCTTGCTGTATGGAATTAAAACTGGTTCAAATCAGCCTTGATCGTTAATGAATACTTATACAAACGGCCTTAGTTATCCCTTTAATGTAATTGAGTTGAACCAGCAGAAGGAACTTCCTTTTGGACACTGGCACATCCCAGGTTGGATGACTGTTTATGCAATAAAAGAAACATGTGTCAAATGCTGCTGTTAATTTCTGTTCAGCCTCTCTTTATACAATGCTATGTCTCCCATGAAATGCTGATGATATTTACGAACAAAGATATGCAAAACTTTAGAAAAATCTAAAAGGTCTGAATACTTCTCTGCATTATTCTGTAGAACAGAAAAGCTGCATTTTGTCTGGATGCTATAAAGGGAAAGATCACATCTGGCACCGACTTCCTATTTACTCTCCTTGCATAATGGATGGGAGTTGGATAAAATAAGAACTCAATGAGAAAGACATCACAGATTTCCCAAGCCAGTTCTACCAGTTTTCTAGGAATAATGATATTCTTAGAGCGTCAAGTGTCAACATTTGGTTATATCCCAGGTCTGCTCATCACTGCAGGGAAATTTTTTTCCCACATGTTCAGGAAGATTGACTGCTGTTCCACAAATTCTAGCATTCATACCAGGATTTAAATTCAAGGATAGAATTATACGCATTCATTCAGAACCAAAATACTGGAAGTAAAAAAAAAGGCTCTTGGTATTTCCTTGAAGCTGATAAATTTGACCCCATATACCTATTGGCAGTTGTGGTGAGAGAACTCAGGGAGAACTCTTCCAGCTCCAAAGCAATACTGCATATATTCATGACAAGTTTCTGAGAAAAGCTATTTTAAATTCCATTAACATTCAAGTCCAACGTTTTCTTTTAACATGCTTGTCACTCACATGCTGCTGCGATTCTTGAACACATCCTTGTTAAGGAAAACAGATGGTTTTAGTTTCAGTAGAAGAACCTCTCAAATTTGTCAGAGTTGCTGTTCAGATTTGAGGATAATTTGCTTAAATTGGAGCTTAAACCAAGTGTCTCCTTGTGATGTCATTCCATCTCAGTCTCTTCCCTCTTTCTTTAACTGTGGCTGATAGAACAAAAAGAACAGCTTGATAGTGCAGATGCAGCCAATCAGTAAATGTTGGTTAGCCATTTACAGCTGAGTTGCTAATGAATTCTTATGTCTCCTAATTATAATAGGACTAGGTTTGCTGCAGAAAAGAGACCCTGTCCTTGTACTTGAGTCTGAAATCTCTTAGGCATGTTGCTTTGCATTAGCCAGTTGCATTCTTCTCAAAACTTGTTCCCGGAAAGATTGTGGTAAATAATTGTTTCCATTCGTAAAAGCTGGATTGTGCTTTGCGGTAAGGAGTAAACCAAGAAAAATCGAAAGGGCTATGATTTTGTCTCTAAGACCCAGCTCTTAATGAATATAAAAATATCTGAAGTAATAGCATATTTACTTTATTCTATAGGAAAAATTATTTCATGAATATGCCAGAAGTATCATAAAAGAAAACTAGAAAAATTAGAATGCCTACGGGGAGATATCACTGCTTAGAATAATTCTCTTTGCTTGATTTTCAAGATAGGGTTTCTTCAGTAATATTAAAAAAGAATGTGAGAGAACCAACCATGAATCTGTAAAAAACAACAACAACCAGGGGTTGCCCTCATAATGTAATATTTTTCTTAGCTTATTAGTGTTCATTACTCAACCCAGAAACTATTTATCAGTGACAGAATTACAGAAATTGCACTAGAAAATAAAATGGCTAAGAATATAAAGATTATACAACATAAACGCTTCCCCCACACACTATTCTTTCTACTCATTATAAGGGTTTGGAAAATATTGCTCAAACGTTTAGCCCAACAACAGCTGATGTGGGTTTACTTTAACCGTAATTGGCCTGGTCCCAGAGCAATATGAAAGAAATATCTTGCTTGAGCAATATAAGATCAAGAAATGAGCTACTCCAAAGAATCCGTAGAATGCGTTCACACTCAAAATGATCAGGAAGAACTTCAAAAACTCATGGAATAAACTGTGAAGAATTGTGGCTTTTCTTTCTTTAAACAGTTTGTTTTTGTTTATTTTTCAATTCTTGGTTATCAGAAAATAACGTAAAACCAGAAAATTGACAGGGGAAAAAATTCCTCCAAAATGCTTGACTAAATAGAAATAACTTCAAACATCGTCACCTGGGTAGCAATTATTGCATCCAGCATGATGTTTGTTGGGGCCTGAATCACATGGAATATGATTTATTGACATATATCGATTGAAAACGTTTCTCTGTCTATGAAGACAGAAGTGGAAAATTCTATCTATCTATCTATCATCTACCTACCTACCTACTTACCTACCTAACTATCTCCCTATGCATTTTTCCTTTAGTTTGTAAGTGTCCAGCTTTATCAGAGAGTTAATACTGGATTTAGGGGGATTTTCACTTATAACTATATTTTCTAAATCTGGAAAATTTCATATACATTGGGAACACTAAGTGGACTCTAAATATACAGTTTAGGAAAAAGAGGGAGCTTCAGTAAATTAATCTGGAACTGAAAATTCTCAAAATTGTATTACAATATGAAACAAAACAGTATAAATTGAAAATGATATATACATAAACTTATTTTTAAGAATATGCTTATTAGCATATTAAGAATATGCTTTTAAGTGACTTTTTTAACTCTCTCTCCCTCCCATTATATATATACTAGTTTCTGTAGTAACGTAGAACTGAAGAGGCAGAGTCGCTCGTTGCTTTCAACAGGTTTATTCAGAATC
>JANHFO010004388.1:89579-99834 GCA_032468095.1 Pareas carinatus
AGTTCATTTATTTCAGTAATGCAACTTAAAAGGTGAAACTAATATATGAGATAGACTCATTACATGCAAAGCGAGATGGTTCAAGCCTTGATTTGCCATAATTTTGATGATTATGGCTTATAGCTCATGAAAACCCCAAATTCACAATCTCAGAAAATCTCACAATCTCAACTAGTGGTAATGACATTTATCTTAATTCCCACATTTGTTACAATACTTCAGACCCCAGTTTTTGATATAAGAATGTGTCCACAAACAGGGCATGCAATTTCAACATTAATTCTGGGAAAATGAGGAGCAAGAGAAAGTGAAGTCTAGACTACAGCAGGTGCACTCTGATAAAAAGAAAGTCTTATTTTCTGTTTCTTATCGACTTAGCAACATAAGAAATATGCTGTGTGTCTGCCAATTCAACTTGAGTTTTAGCCATTTGTGAAAAGCATTGGATGAGTGAATAGGTAATCAAGAAAGCTAGTTCTTTTTATCCTATTACTTTTATGCTCCATTTTTTCCCATGACAGAAATAAGCTTGTGTTGTAACACCGTTCCTTTCCACATCTCTTCATTTAAAATGTATACTTCGAATCAATAGAAATTCTTTCCTGAGTGAAATATGTCACTGAGGCAACTCATTTTTATTCTGTCATTGTATGTGCCACAATCTTTGTTTTGGAACATAAAAACAAATAAGCAAAGAGACAGGAAGACAAACAAATAGATAAATAAATAGCCCATTCAAAGAAAAATCTGCTATAAGTATAGAACAAGATTGCCTATTGCGAAACCAGGTCAAAGCAAAAGGAGATGTGCATCACTCTTTTTAACTAGAAGCAGAACTCAGATCTACTCTTGTGTCTCATTTCTTCTGACCATTAATATTACAAGCAGGAAAATTAATCAAGAGAAATATTTCTTTCGTTAAACTGTAAAGATTTGTGTACAGTTATAAGGCCACTTTATCCCAGAGGATATAGAAAAAGAAGAAAACATTCACTGCATTTACTTAATTAGTTTCTCATTTAGAGTACTTGATGTGATAAGATGCTGATAATAAAAAACAGAGAATATGTAAAAATAATATTATAGAAAGACTGTTCTGAGACAATCAACAACTTCAAATATTCGATATAACCAAATGATTGAAGGATTGCCCTTTTTAATGCGTGTCGTACACATATAATACATACAAAAAGGGCCAGGGATTTAAACATATATGAGAAGGCAGACCTGGCATATTTTTCTGAGATCTTGCCAGATGAAGTGAGTGAGCAGGTGGGTGTCCTAATGGAGATGCATCTCAGGGGATGTAATCCCTAACTGATTATGGATGGTCATCATTCATACTTTGGGAATCTATTGTTCCTTTTTGCCTTTTGTATTTAGATAATTGTCTCATGGTCTTGTAACCAGCTTCCCAGAGTCAGCTGGATTGATGTAGATGATAAAAACTGTCAAATAAATAAATAAAAGAAGATGGACATGCAGAAAAAAAATCAGTTATTGGTGCTTCTTTTGGCTAGTTTGACTCTTTAAACATAGTTCTATGAAAAGTTCAAATATAGTTTCATGAAGCTGAATTCATTTTAGCTTTTGCTAAGGGGAGAGCAATGCAATTGTGGCACAATTTTGAGTCATTCTAGGCAAACAACACAATCCTGGCAGAACAATTGCCCTTAATGAATGTAGGTATTCATAGGAGCAATAAAGGTTCCTCAATACATTGATGCAAGGATTTCTATAGAAGAGTATTTTATGGCATTGTTGATACCACTAGCAACAGTGGTATCAATCATCAATGCTGTTCCTTTGAACTATGCCAAGGTATGGATCATGATGTTTGCCATTGGAAGAACAATAGCACCAACACTGTACATTTGTGCTGAATTAATTTGGATACTTTCTGAATATATTTCATCATGATGTGCTAATGGACATTGCCAGCGATCCGAATGTAAAAATATCAGCACATCCAACGCATTGAGTGAAGAAAAAGAAGCCATCTCTGCCAGTTAGTCCCAGAATTGATAACACTGATCAAAATATTGACCTTTCCTATAATATTCCATGTAATGCCAAAGTCATTCTCATGCCTTTATAGACCAAACACCTTCCTATAGCACACACGAGGAAGCCAAATCCTTCTGCTTAGGCATAATTTTGTCTTGTGAAAGACTTATTGCAATGTAGCAACACATTCATCTAATGAGCCCTAAGGTAACACAGCACATTTAGTTTGTCTGAAGCCCTGTTGGTTTTATTCAGGGGCTGTGTCTTTCAAATAAAAATGAGGGAAACTCCCATTACTATTCTCTTTTCCATTTATAAGCTTATGTTTCACTAAAGTAAGTCTTGACACCAGACTTGGGTCTATTCATTTCAATTGTGTATTTTGTTCTGGCTACCCCTTACTTGACTATAGAACTGCTTCCATCCTCCACTTCTGGAAACTGGCAAGTTTATGCCCATGCACTATATATATATTTAAAGGGATTAAATTAAAGAACATAGACAAAATTAATGAACTACCATATCTCTAGTTTTTAAAAAGAAGCATGCCGTGCAAATTGATCTTATCTTCCAAACAGCAACAGATAAATACCTAACAGCATTTTCCCTACATTTCCATTCTACAAATTGCTCTCTCTGTTTCTATAGCAACCTCTTTTTGTTTGTTACTAGCAAACCACTCTGAAAATAGCCTATGGGAGGTGGATCTGAAAAGACTGATATAAATAGCTATAATACCATGCATATAAACCCTACTACATTTGAAGAAGGAATCCATTTGTGAGATAAGAAATAGTACTGAATGGATGATTGCTCTGGAGTTTAAACTGTATAAATGGCTACTTTATATTTAGATTTCATTTTCTTCACCATCATCTGAACTACAACCAAATTAAACTATTATCCGAAGTTTTCAGCTATGCATTCCAACTCTCTCAAGTATGGAGGACATATTCTGAGCAGATGTTTCTGGGAAGCATCTCCCTCCACCCACAAAAAATTCCTCTGCTTTTGTTCTGGCTCTGAGGGATGAATTGTCTGAGATAAAACAGGGTAACTTACAATGGCTTTGGCTAGTAGTCATTGATAGAATTCACTCTTTAAAAAAATCTGCCCACTCCTTGTTTGATATTTGTGTTCAAGTGATAGTCAGTGGTGGTTTCTTTGCTGCCTCTGAGTCTTCCAACAATCCATGTCACTGAAGGATTCCGGGTTCTACACACGGTGGGCTGTGTATTCCAGGTGTGTTCAGTATAAAGACTTCCAACACTGGGAATTATGGGAAAATTTACAGACAAATTTATCATGTCTGTGATAAAAATGAATGCATTGCCTAGAACGATGCTTTCTTTCAAACAATACCTGCTGTGACAACTGATTTGCCATTTGTAGTGGCAAATAGTTATGTCCAGGTTTATATGGCAAGGGTAGGGGGGAAACCAAGAGTTAAATTTAAAACTCTCCAAGGTGCAAAGCAATGAGGAGGATTAGGATTGATGTGTTTTAAATTGTATTTTGCAATCTATTATTTAGTTTGGATAAATGAATCAGAATCTATTTTCGACGTTTATGTCAGGAATTTGTCTTAAGTGATAATGCTCAAACTACATTACATACACAGCAGAATACAATCAAGATACATTCATAGTCAATTTGAATATATAATCATAAACAAGATCATTTGTTTATATGCATAATCATGATCATTTGTAAATATAGACATATGTTGGCATAATCAGGTAAGTATATAAGTATAAGATACATTCATAGCCTTAAAGTACGTAACATTCATCATGTCTTGTTACAAAGTATGGACAAAAATCATTTCATCTTGTTAGGACACCCTTCACACAAACACTGTCCTATGAATCAGCTGTTTAGTAGGTTAATGACATGAGGTTTTGGTTTGCAATGCTCTGTAGCGTCGTCCAGAGAGGAGAAGTTTGAACAGATTATGTACAGGATGTGAGGGGTCCATAATTATTTTCCCCGCTCTTTTGGGGGATCGTTCAGTGTATAGATCTTCAATGGAGGGTAGTTTTGTAGCAATTATTATTTCTGCAGTTCTGATTATTTTTTGAAGTTTATGTTTATCTTGTATTGTTGCATTGTCAAACCAGACAGTTATTGAGGTGCAGATTACGGGCCTTGGGTAGTATCAGCTTTCTGAGTTGTCTCAGAAAGAACATTCTTTGTTGTGCTTTTTAAATGATATCTTTGATGTTGGCTAACCATTTTAGATCTTAAAATATTGTAAAGCCTAGAAATTTGAAAGACTCCATTTTTGTTACTATGTTGTTTGATATTGTGAGAGGAAATAGAATGGATTGATTTCTTCTAAAATCAATTATCATTTCCACTGTTTTGAGTGAGTTCAGTGTTAGGTTGTTCTTTTTGCACCACAAGGCTAGCTGTTCAATTTCATGTCTGTAGACAGATTCGTTGTTGTCTCAAATGAGGCCAATCATTGTTGTATCATCTGCAAATTTTAGTATTTTGATAGAGGGGTCTTTTGAAGCACAGTCATTGGTGTATAAGTAGAAGAGAAGTGCAGAGAGCACATAGCCTTGAGGTGCACCTGAGCTGTTTTTACAGATGTTTGATGTTATTTTTCCTAGATTCACCTGCTGCTTCCTGTCTGTTAGGAAGCTTTTGATCCTTTTGCAGGTGTGGTCAGGTACATTTAGCTGAGTCAGTTTGTTTATAAGAATATCTGGAATAATAGTATTGAATTCAGAACTGAAGTCTACAAAAAGGATTCTTGTATATGTTTTGGGGTAATCAAGATGTTGGAGTATATAATGCAGTGCCATATTCATAGTATCATCTGTCGATCTATTCGCACGGTAGGCAAATTGTAAGGGATCTAATAGCTGGTTTGTGATGGTTTTCAGGTGGACCATCACTAGTAAAAATGAGTGGATTCATTCACTCATTTTACTAGTTTTGTTTGTTTGTTTTTTAATTTTACATTTTAAATTTTAAATTTAATTTAATTTAATTTTTTATTTAATTTTTAATTTTAATTTTTAGTGGACCATCCACTAAAAATGAGTGAACGTGTTTAAGAAATAAAAAGAATCAAAACTTGAGGTTTGGGTAGCTTGGTTTTCTATGGTATGATAAAGTTAAAATTAATGTAGAGTTTAAAATACTCATGTTCAGAATGCCATATAGAGAGTATGGGATAGATACAAGTCCAGGTTTGTTGAAATATACCTTTGTTAGTTTCAACACAGGATGTGTTTTATAAAGAAGAAATAGCAGATAAAGAAAAAGTGTTAACATACCAAGACTTAATACTTAAAGGAAAATGGTGAACTTAAAATGTAACCAAGAGAACAATTGATTGAAGAGGGATTTATTTTTCAATGGTTCTCAAACATACAATTAAAACAAAGCTTTAACATTGACTAAATGACATGTGAGATTAAACTTCATTAATGGAATTTGAAATTGTATTGTGTACAAATGGGATATGTTGTGTCCTGGGGGAGGGCACAAACCAGCGCGGGAACCACCGGCGCCCGGATTGGCAGGTTGCCACCCACCGAGGGGTACTTAAGTGGCAGCGCGCCAGCCCAGCGCCATTCTTGTGACTGACCACACTGACCAATAAAGATCTTGTACAGAGTGTGCCTCTGCTTCGTTCTTGGAAACTCACGATACAACAGGATACATGTGATTATTAAAATGTATGCGCTTTTACTGAAATCTGAAATGGAAGAATAAGTTAAAGAATGTTTGATAAAACGGACTGATAATTTTAGCCCATATAGATGGACCAAAAGGAGAAGATATAACCGAAAGGACTGAAATTTACATTAAGATATAATTTAAGAGAATTTTTTAATAAAATTATGTACTGCTCACGTATAACATTAGAAAAATTATCTAGGATGTATAAAGATACTTCTAATATGTGCTGGGAATGTAGAAAACATGATATGTCATTTTAGCATACATGGCAGGCCTTGTAAAAAGCTAAATCATTCTGGAAAGATATACAGACAGTGATAAAATAATTTTTAAGATTAATGTAAATTACTGAATAGAAAGAAGGGCTGAAGTCAAAATTCTGTTTTCTTTCTTTTTTTCACTTTTTTATCAACTTTTTTCTTATTTTTCTTTTTATGTTTCCACTTGTAAAATTATAATAAAATATTTTCAAAAACAAGATTTAGTTATTTACTCTTGTATATACGTACAAAAGCAAAAGGGAAGGGAGGTAGGTAGGGAGAAAGTATTCAGGTTGACCTCAACTCTTGGCACAGACAAAAGCCTTTTTTCCAGAATATTGTTTTACTGCACTATCTAGTTTCCAGTTAAGACTTCAATATTAACTTATTGCTTTTACTTGACTTTTTTCAAGTCTCCTTTAGGTTAAACATTTGGCTAGATGTCATGTTTAACTGCAACAGAACAAATGATTTCTGAGGGACCATCTTTTTTCCAAGAGTTCTTACTCAT
Organism: Pareas carinatus; assembly: GCA_032468095.1. Lineage (NCBI taxonomy): Eukaryota > Metazoa > Chordata > Lepidosauria > Squamata > Pareidae > Pareas > Pareas carinatus. The sequence continues at coordinate 96,057 of JANHFO010004388.1, forward strand.
CCAATCCAATTCAAGAGTTTGGGCATGATGCAGATTCCATCAACCAAAGAGTGTTGACTGGTGGGAACTAGAAGACAAGCATTTTCTGCTGTAGCCCTTGCCTTGTGGTACATTCTCCCCTTGGAGATTAGAATGGGTCAAATCCTGTTAGATTTTTCCAAAACTTTAAACACTTGGTTATGTATCTGGGCCTGGGGCTCAGAAAGTGTTAAGCACCTGTTACTTGACTTTACTATTAGTTGATTAATCATCATGGGTGTTGTTTGTATTTATCTATTTTGTGAATGTTTTTTATTGTTTTAATGCTTTTAAAATGGTTTTTAATTGTTTTATAATTTTAGAATTCTAAGCTTCCTAGAGTCACTTGATTGAGTTGGGCAGCTATAAAAATTAAATATATAACCAGTATACAGATATATTATATAATACCGGTACATTATATAACCAGAATTCAAGTAATTAGGATGACTATATTTATGGCTTTTACTTAATATCAAAATAATAGATCAGTCAATGGAGCTCCTGACCAGAAACTATGTGAAGAGCAACAGAGAAATAACTAATGACAAAATCAATTAGTAAATTATGAAGCACCGCCAGACATTTCCTTTCTGAACTTCAAAGTGATGCTTGCCTGCTCATTTGCAGTCCTCACAGATGCTCAGAAAGCAAAGGCTGAGCACAGCTCCCTGTTTCCTCCACCCAAAGGAAACTGAGGGATGTGACCACCCATTTTTATTACGTTTGAGTAGAAGCAATCATGGAACAAATTATCTGCATATCAATCACCAAGAATCTTGCATTTGAAACTAAGCATGCTGCATAGTCACTTAAAGATCAAAGCAGAGATCATGCCCCAAGTCTGATTTTTTTTAAAAAAACATTTTTGCCTTACATAGAGATATTTCCACTCAAAAGACTGCAGCTGTGACTTTAAAGTGATAATTCAATCACCTCCCCCATTTCCTGGAACAGGTTTAGATGACCCTTATAGGTTCTTTGAGATTAAAACTGTGGCAATCCCTAAAGGTTTCATCTGTCTGATCTTTTACACAGTAGAAAGAATACGAGCAGGAAAAGCAATGCAACTCTGGTGTCAACATTATTTTTGAAGACCTTGTAGAGGTAAGATCAAAGGCATGAGTCACTGTTCAACAAGTTACCTTTCCTTTCTGAGAGATAGAGTTGAACAGCATGGTAACGTTTGAAGAATAATTGCTAGATATACATGGGCATCTGCACCATTTCATTGAACTGCCTTGCTCCCTGATTCCCTGTCTTACAATATAGGCAATATAGTCAATATTCCACAATTTTTGTTATTAGGGTGCCTTTTTGGAATTGTTAATGATAGTAAAGTGCTGTCCTTTCTAAGCAAACATTCGCCTTAGAAGAATCAATTGCAAGGTCAAGGCCATCTTAATATTTTGCGTTAATGCATAATGTTTCCATCAGGGACCTTGACAAGATGCACCTGTAAAGAGATCACTCTAGATTCTCAGCAAAATTAGTGTGTCTACCAAGGAAATGAGAGATACAGAAGAGCACTAAATTTTTTATGACTTTTCTCTATGTCCTGTTTCTGCCTGGCCTGTGTTGTTTTTAGTATTTTATCTAATATTTTTTCCCTTTCACTTGAATTGTTGCTGAAAGTTTATCTGTTTTAATATATTCTCTACCATTTAAAGAACAGAAAGCCAGTTTTTAGAAAATATGCATTTTATTCCCTTGGCACTCCTGGATATATATCTGTAATTATAAAGATAGCAAAAGCAAATTGTTTTACTCTGAAGGGCCTGATAATGGGTTGTGTTTCTCTGGTCAATGAAAACATAGTTCAGAAAACATCATCCAACAGGAATATTAAGTATAAAACTGCTGCGACTATAGTTTAAATTATTTGATAAAGAATATGACAGAGATAGACAGACATGCCATAAAGGAAGGTAAGTAAAACATTCCCCTTATTTCTATATTCAACTGAGGCATATTTACACTTAAACCTAAAAATGGTAGAAATGTGACCTAACAACATTTTTTTCTGTACTTTCCCGTTGAGTTCATTTCATCATCAATCCCTGGTTAAAACAGGTTTAAATCATCATTAACAATTATAGCACTAAAGTAGCTTTCCAATTATTCTGACACTATTCCAAGGCAGCTTCCAGCTTTATAAAATATATTAACACTTTATTGCATATTACAATGGGAGCAAGTCAGATGATCAACAATGAATATAAAAACAGAGAGATACTTGATTAGTCTGAGGTGGGCATGTCCTTCCTCACCAATCTCCAATCAGCCTCTTCTATTGCCATTTTGCCATTTTCTTCCTAAAGGCTGTACAGAATTGTTCTGTGGTCCATTGCATTTGCCCAGCAATGGTAAACCTTTCTATTTATCAGTGTTAACTTTGTTTTGTGGAAAACTGAAACGGTATGACAGTGAAATGGTATATCAGTGAAATAAAGGAACATATTGATTGATTCTGCCATTAAGTTGATCTTGACTCTTAGTGATCCTGCAGATGGATTTTCTTCTTGACAGGAGAAACACACCCTAAGCTGGTCTTTCAGGTCTTCCAACAATGTAGCCATAATCACTGAAACTAAGTTTATCTACCTTTCTGCTGGTCATCCTCTTCTTGCCTTTCCCTCTATCTTTCCCATTGATGGAGCCTTCTCCTAAGAGCTAGGACTTCACACAATAGGGAATAGATTATTAGATTCTTCTGCATTCTTTTCCTATTTTTTATACTTTATTAAAAAGAAGAAAGGAAAGGAAAGATAACTTCATTCTATAAATGTTTTAACAGTCTTGATCTGCTTCTATTATAGAAAATATGAACTAGAATCCAATTATTCTGAAGTCCAATTCACATAAAAGCAACTACAAAGAATTTATTTTTAGACTAGGAGCAACATCCTTTAAGGAATAGCAATTAACTGTGTTCATGTATATTTAAGCACAATCTTCTTTTGCCTGAGCATCATCCATCCAACCATCTCTGTTTCCAGACATTTCGCCAAGATGAAGAATGCCAATGATGTTACCTGCCAGTTCACAGGTGTGAACACCTTCTTGCTTTCCTTCATTTGTGGCAATTAGTTCTACAAAGCCCTGCTAGGGAACCTTTAAAAACATAGATAATCTTAGTTATTCTGCAATAATGTTCTGAACTCTATGTGTTAAAGGATTCCATTTTCATGATTGAACAAATAACAACAAATGCACTCTTTAGTCTTGGTAAACAACATATAGCTTGAACAGTGTTATTCTATTAGAATATTAACTTTCATTTTTCCCCTTTTCTCTTTTAATATATCCATATGAAGGGAGAGAGCTATCTCAGTTAATGAGAACAGCTAACATGGTTTTAGGTGTGGAACCATTCAGGATAATGCAAACATTCCTATATACTGGTTATAAAAGTGATGGCCATTTATTGTTTTTAATTGTGACAAAACCCCACATATCTTGGAACAGCTACATTTATCAACCATTGTGGAGTTCATCAGCAGCCAAAGTCTGTCTTTGATTCTCAACTAGATATCCTTAAGTCATCTTATTCACAATACTGTAACCAACTGGAACATAATGTAACCAACTGGAACATAATGACATAATGTTTTAGTAAGATGAATCAAGTCTGCAAATAAAGTAATAACTGGCTGGCAATACTAGTGCGGTCAGACCATTGCTTATTTATTTATTTATTTATTTATTCATTCATTCATTCATTCATTCATTCATTCATTCATTCATTCATTCATTCATT
>JANHFO010004388.1:99934-112143 GCA_032468095.1 Pareas carinatus
CCACTTCTCAGCTGGTCCTCTTCGCTCCTCCTTTTTCGCCCCTGGGTGCATGCGCACATCGCCTTATCTGTCTGGTGGTGGCCACACCCCTTCTGCGGGTCCACATGCCCTGCCAGTCAGCTGATCGACTGTGGTTGCCTGACCGATCATCCAGCACCCCCTTTGCCAGCAGGTGGTCATGCACATCGCCTCAACTATCCGACAGTGGTTGCACCCCTTCCCCAGGTTAGCACATTCCACTGGTCAGCTGATCAGCAGTGGTGGCTCCCCCCTCCCCAGCACTACACTGCCTCAACTGTCCAGCGGTGGTCACACTCCTTCCCCGGCTTTGTGCTCCCCACCGGCCAGCTGAACAGTGGTGGTTGTGCCCCTCCTCCCCAGTGCTGCAGTTCCCCGCCTAGAATTTTGGCTCTATAATGTCACTGAGAAGCAGGTTTGATGCCTCAGCCGGCCTCCCCCACTCATGCCCTGGCAGCTGACCTCCCCGGATTGCGATGTCACCACAAATCAATGTTGACTCTGTGACCACATATATTTTCTCCATTTTAGGTGAGATAATCTGTTCCTGAATTGGTCTTTCATGTCTTCCAATGTAACTGAGTCCATTCACCTTGCTGCTGGTCATCCTTTTCTTCTCTTTCCTTCCACCTTTATCAGCATTAGAGTCTTCTCCGGAGAGCTAGGTCTTCATATGATGTCTCTGAAATAGGATAATTTGGGTTTAGTTATTTGTGCCTCAAGTGAGAACTCTAGATTGATTTGTTCAATGATCAATTGGTTTTTTTTCTTGGCTATCTACAGTATTCTTGGGAGTCTTCTTAACTGTTGGTTCCTTTACTGTTGATGGTTGAACTTACAAGACAGAAGCTATCCATCCTTTTAATATCTTCATTGTCAATCCTAAGGTCAGTTGTTCTACTTGTTATCATTCGTTTGCTTTTCTTTATATTTAATTTTAGTCCCATTTTGTTCACTTTGCTTCTTAACTTTTATTAGTAGAGCTTGTAGATCAGTTGCATTTTTGCTTATCAGTGTAGTGTCATCAGCATAGCACAGGTTATTAATGTTTCTTTCCCCAGTTTTAAAACTACGCATCTTTTTGCAATTAAGCTTCTTTTAAAATATATACAGCATATAGATTGAATAAATAAGAGGAGATGATACAGTCTTATTGCATTCCTTTACAATCTGCAACTAATCTGTTTTAAATGTTCTGTCTAGAATGTGCATCCTGATCTGTTTATAAGTTTCTCATGAGGACATATATCAGCAATAATTTCTCATGTTCCTCAGCATTTTCTTAAACCAGCTTAAACATCTGGCATTTCTTTTTCATGTAGAATTCTAATCTTCACTAGATGAGTTTAAATATTATTCTGCTAGCATGTTAAATTAAGGATATTGTATGACTTTTTACATATTCTGTTAAGTGTTCCTCTTTTTTAAATTAGAATGTAGATTGACTTCTTCCAATCTGTTGGCTCCTATTGTATGTTATTCTCAATTTTCTGGCATAGCTTGCTTAGAATTTTTACTGATACTTCTGTTGTTTGCCCTATTTCTGTGCGTATTCCACCAGTCCCTATAGCCTTCTGACTTGGTAATGTCTAGAATGTTGATCTTCTAATATTTGAGGTTATTGTAAGTAGGGAACGCCATCTAACGTGTCTGGGAAGTTGAAATCTCTACTGTAAAGTGCTTCAGTATACTTTTTCCATCTTAGTTTTATCTCCTTGGAATCAATTACTATCTATGTATTGACATCCTTTAGCATACCAATACAAGGTTGGAACCTCCTTCTGAATTTAGAGATCTTTTGAAATACTTTCCTTGCTTTTCCACATCTGTTTCCTTCTTTGAGGTCTTTACAGATATTGTTGTAATACTCCTTCTCGTCTATTTTAACAGCTCTCTGACACTTTTTGCTAAGTTCCTTTCTGAGATTTTTGTCTTGCTTGGCTTTGGTTTCTCTTCTCTTCTTGGCAATTTCCATAGATTATTATGACATTTACTTTCTTCAATCTTGACAGTACTCATATTTATCTTTAGTGATTTCTTTAAGTTCTTTTCATAATACCTGTGGTTCTCAATCAATGAGATCAAAGACTTCAAAACAATTTCTAATGTTCTCTTTGAAAATGGTGGCTATATGCAAAATATCAAATTGTGAAAACTGATTTTTTTCTTCTTCATTTAAACTTCCACCTTAGACATGAGTACTTTGTGTTCTATACCACAATCAACAACTGGCCATGTCTTTGATAGATAACCATTTCTACTGTAGTATATTGCAGTCATGATACGTGAAAGTAATCAGAACATTTTGTTATATTTCATTTTTAAAAATGTTCAAGATAACATGTAACACTATATATATAGTTCAATATAGTTTGAAATTCAGCTATAGATGGAAAGGTTCGCAATTTCTTGCTTTATAAATTTTTTGCACAAAGCCATAGACTAAATCATCACAAAAGGTGGCCAACCTGGACTTTTGCAGCATTTAACATTTTTATTCAGTTCACTATTTTCAATACATATATCATAATATACAATAGTACTGGGGGAGAGTTAAGTATTTTGATAGACAAAACACTACTCTACATATCTTACAACTATGGTACTTGCGAGAGCTACATATCATACTATTAAGTTTCACTGAGGTTTTAAAAGTATTTTTATTGTTTTAATATACAAAGAGGGAATAACAAAAAGGAATAAAATGTAATAAATAGGCAGGAAAAAGGAAAGACAGAAACTATCCAAATATATTACATATAAAGAAAGCCATATATTCGTCTTCATTTGTGATAAAGAAAGCTATTCAGCTCAGTTTTCAAACACATCATGTGACCTTTATCACACAGAATGATACTGTTCAGTCTTTTCCTTTATATAATAAAAAAGTGAAAGATATCACTGATCCAAAAATGAGAAAGTAAAGGAATATACACACACAAATATATATACTGCATATATTGCACCCATACTCAGGAAATCTGTAGATCTTCATAAAGTGATATGCCATATTTTGGGGCATATAATTGTAAAAAAAAAACCGATTTAATCACAACTGATTTTTGTAATATCATTTTGGCACATTCATGTATATTCAATAGGAATGGGACAATGGTGAGAGAAAAACATATCATATAAGTATTCTTTCTCCATTCATTCTTCCAACTTGAGATTGAGGAATAACCCTTCCTGTAAATGGTCTTAGGCATCCAATAAATGCGGAATGAATAAATATTATATTGAATTAGCCTAATGTTTAAGATCATAAGTTTGTCAACTCACTGTCAGTATCATTTCCATACATGATACAATAAATATTCAGTTTCAAGAGCATAGGAGGAATTAGGTTCCTGTTCCATAATCGCAAACATTGCAGGTGCAGGTTATCTAGCAATTTGCTTAAAAAACTCATATCCGTTTCAGTGTTTATGACAGATTATAGAATTGAAAAGGTGACTTACAACCATTTTTCACACTTCCGACTATTGTAGCATTCCCATAGTCATGTGATCAAAATTCAGACGATTGGCAACTGACTCGTATTTATGACCGTTGCAGTCCTATGATCACCTTTTGCGATGTTCTGTCAAGCAAAGTCAATGGGGAAACTAGACTCACTTAACAGCCCTGTTACTAAATAGCTGCAGTGATTCACTTAACAACTGTGGCAAGGAAAGTCATAAAATGGAGCAAAATCCATTTAACAACTGCTTCACTTAGCAACAGAAATTTGGAGCTGAATAAGTTGGGGACTACCTGTAATTAGCAGCGCTCAGATATCCATAGGCACAAGATCCACTTACTGCTACAAAATGTCCTAGTTACACTTGGCCATTGCTTAAAATCAGGATGTATTTGTTTGAGAGAAATTAATTTCAGCGGATTGCAAAGTGATATCAGTGGGTATCATAAAGTACAAATTACCAATCTTTTGATTAGTTTCTTATTTAAGATCTGTTTGTGAACAGCAGCATTAGGATCAAAACAAAATAAAAAAATCAGAGCACACGAGTCTAAAACAGAAATAATAAAGCAAGGAATTTTAGGGCACAGAATGATGGAAAGCAATACTACACTGTCAGAGCAAGCTTTGCTCCTGAAACCGATCTTTTTTTCCAAGTTCAAGACTGTGGTGGATCAGAAAAGTTATTTTAAGTAGGTTTAATGATAAGAAGGCTCTTCTTTTTGAGCTTTGGTCATGAAGATTCCTGGTTTTGATTCCTTATCTGGGCAATTGAACTGCTGTTATCTAGATTTTCTACAGCAGAAGCTCAACCTTTCTTTCAGGATTAGTGATATTCTCAAAGAGCATGTCAAATACTACTTTTGTGTTTGCTTTTTTAATAGATTAGGAACACCCAGGTCAGCCTCAGAGTTTCTAGAATCAGATAGTTTTTTAATAATTTACTACCTCAGGAAGTTTCAGCTTTTCCTTTATTGAGGAATAAGTTCTCTTTGCTAGATGGTGTATGAAATGATATTTTAGAGAGCTAAGGTGTCCCCCAAAATGGCATAGGATGCAACACAGGAGGCAGCAACTAGAGAAGAAAATTAGCAAATCCAGGATTTTTTACACATATGTACAGTTCATCGACATCACACATGTTTAAATTCTGTGGCCTTTAAAAACAATTGTGAACTTTTTTCAAAGTATATCTCTCTCATGTAATCTTGATATGTTTGGTCAACATGCTATGAAGAAAATATTAGATTATAGATGTTTTTCTCTTGTGAGTTGATTATGTTCACTTAATATAGTGTTGGAAATTCTGTTTATATATAGTATCACAGAACAAACAGAGTGTACAATCACCATGTGTTTTGCTACTTAACTATTTAACTGTAACAGGAAACAGGAAATTCTACTTAGAGCAAATGGACATAGAGCAGAGATCCCCAAGCCTTGGTCCATGCACCAGTGCTAGTCCACGGCAGGTTAAGAACCAGTCCGCGCAGCTAGAGGTGAGTCGAAGGCACGTTTTCCACCTCCAGGCATGCAGTGAGTCTGCAGGGGGCAGAATTGGGATGGGAAGGCAGCGGTGCAAAGGTTCCTCGCTGGCTGTGCTTGTAACTGGCTTGTGACTCCTGGACTCCACATTCTTCCTCCTCTTTCTCCTCCTTCTCCTCCTTCTGCTACCTCTTCTTCCTCCTGCTCTTCTTCCTCACCTTTATCCTCTCCCTCTCCCAGCACCCCAACCTAGCTTGCATGCCATCACACAGCTTTCCAAGTTTGCAAACAAAGCGTGCCAGCCCTGCTTGCAACTTGAAAGGGGGTCGAGTGGGAAGAAGCTACCTTTAAGCACTGCATCGTCAAGAGAATCCCTCTCTCTTTTGCACCTTTTTCAATGCCTTGAGCTTGTGAAGTGCCGAGTTAGTTTGGTCTCTATTTTTTTGGAATGGTTTTCTCAACATTTTCTCAACATGCTGGATATTTGGCTTGTTTTGCTGGAAGGCTGAGGTAGGATTGTCTCTTCTCTTCTCCCCTCTTCCAGTGAAGATTTCTCTGTTCTTCTAATTTTCCTCCAGAGCAGAACAAGAAAGCTTCTTCCCATGAAGGTTTTTCTATCTCTTTATTCCCTTCCCCTTCCTCCTCTACCCCACCCCCACCAAGTCCATGGAAAAATTGTCTTCTATGAAATCAGTTTTTGGTGCCAAAAATGTTGGGGACCACTGACATAGAGTATATACCATAGATCCAAACATGTAAACACTGTCATCTACTGGCTGAAAACTACTGTAGTTGTAAATACAACCCAACATTGTATACTAATAGAGTTTTATGATAGCAATAGCAATAGCACTTAGACTTATATATCGCTTCATAGTGCTTTACAGAACTCTCTAAGCGGTTTACAGAGACAGCATATTGCCCCAACAATCTGAATCCTCATTTTACTGACCTCGGAAGGGTGGAAGGCTGAGTCAACCTTGAGCTGGTCAGGATCAAACTCCTGGCAGTGTGCAGAGTTCAATCATCATCTGCAAGATGCAACCAGTGTAAAGTTCTTGACAAATATAGACTGTACATTTCAGCAACCTCACATCCTGCAACCATTACAGTCAGTGTCATATGAAAAATTAAGGAACTAATATTTTAATACATGTATTTTATACATGTTCAGCATAAAGTTGATGTGGAAATCACTTAAAAATATTTTTCCTAGAAAGAAAAACACATTTTGGATGATTAATTTGCTTGGAAAGTTGCTGCCCTAATGAATTACAATCTAGTCTTAAAGCCAGATCAAATTGTCGTTAAATCTGCCCACAAAGCAAGTTTGGTGTTGTGGCTAAAAGCACCAGCGTAGAAACTGGGTGCTCATTACTTCATCTCCTGCCCTAGGCACAAAACCAGCTGGTGACATCAGGCCAGTCATTCTCTCGCAGCCCTAGGAAGAAGGACATGGCAAACCACTTCCACAAATGCCATCCAGAAAACCACACGGACTTGTTTAGACATTCATTAGGAATCAAGACTGACTCGAAACCATTCCCACCCATTCCACATCTACCAAGTTTTTAGTAATAAATTAATGTATGCCCCAATCAAATAAGTTATATTGGTTATCAAGATTTCATTTATTTATATTAATATGCTTGCAATATTTGACTACTACTAATTTTTAACATTTACAAAGCCAAAATTTAAACTTGGTTCCAAACTAATTCCATAATTTCACCAATTTTGCAATTTTATCATTAATATCAAAAATACATCTTTATGCAAGAACACCAAAACTAGACACCATGAAAAAGTCTTTGAGGCTGCAATAGGAATTACTCACTGGGAATTACTGCTGAAAAAAATATGTAGTATTGTATTGTTTAACATACACTGTACGTGTCTAACCAGAAAGGCCACCATCCACGGTAAGAAGAATAGCAGATGATTTAACTTCAAAAACTTTGTAAATGTTAATTCAGTTCATGGGTTTATAGCAGAAAACTAATGTCTGGAAATGATAAAATAGAAATGCCATTGAAATTTCTATTGTATATTTCTCAAGATTTTATTTTATTGTTGTGACTGAGTCTATGGAACATTAGTTTATTGTTTTGTGTTTTAGTGTTTTATTCTACTGTCATCTACAAATAAGTCCCTGGTTCAACATTAAGAGCATCCTTAAAATTCACGGCGTGACATTTTAGAATTCAATTTCTGTTCCCCTTATTCTTTTCATGTCTCTTTCTTTACATGAATTAACTTGACTGAAATGTTAATATTTATCTGAAGAAAGCTCATAATCTCTTCTTTGCTCAAATTTAAATACTTCTCATTTTTTCAATATTACTGTATACATTTTGTGGTTTAAAAAACCAGCTGATGAGGCAGCCTACAGATGGCTTACAATGTCCTGTGTATTTGTGTGTGAACTGGTATTTGGGGATGAGCTGATCTGAAAGAACAAATCTTTTTTTGAAAACAAACAAACCTTGAAACTGCAATCTAGTACTCAGTGGGAATTAATTTTGAAGAGAAATAAGTCTGGACTGCAGGTTAAACATACATGTGGAACAAACAGTGCTTATGAAGAGTGAAGCTTTGCTGGCTGAGGAATTCTGGGAGTTGAAGTCCACCCGCCTTAAAGTTGTCAAGATTGGGAAACCCTGCTCTAGAGTGACACAATGTAGCAGGAAGGTAACCCATCTGCAACAATATCCAGGCTTAGATTACAGGTCATCCTTATTTATATATTGCCTCATCTATCATACTCTAATAACCGATCATATCATAATTTATCGTAATAAAAGATCTGATGAAGTGTAGAGGACCAGAATGGGTACATTAACCCAGTCCAGTCCTGTAATGGTCATCCATTAACATGACCAGTCCCACTTCCATTCTGTGCATTTAGAAATGCAAATTATCTCTACATTTTCCCAACTAATGAGAAGAACAGAATGGAATGTCCAATAATGAAATGAGATCTGCAATAGTTATACTCTACATATCAGGGGTCCCCAACCTGTGGACTGCAGCCCACGACCAGACCATGGCCTATTGACAACCAGGTCATGTGATAATGACCATAGTAGGATTATTAGTGTAATTCTTCTATAGTCCTCTGAAGTTTATTGAACAAAATCCATAAAAACACAGTTCCTGTTTTTCATAGAGCAAAGGCAGCAGTAATGCTGGCATGGTGCAATCCTGGTCCATAATTAATACAGTAATTTTAAAAACGTACACCTTAGTAAGGATGGGGGAAAACAGTTCCTTTATTTTGCTTTCCTTTTTTGCTTCTGCTTTTGTTTATTTCTTTGTGTATTTTAATAAAGTCATAGCTATTTGATTGGAATTTTCAACTTGAAATCTGATTGCTAGGATTTGCATGGAGCACTCCTAAGAGGTAGCAAAATACAATATCCAGGTCAACTTCTATAAGGTTCAGCTTTTAAAAGAAGAAGAAAAAGGAAGGGCAAGCGAGCTTTTGCTACTTTTTAGATAGACCAAACTTATTCTTTCCTATTAATGACTTCCATTAAATAGCGTATGGGACAGATCTGAGGTTTAATAAAACAGAGATCTTGACTTACTGATGCCTATGTAAATAGCAATTCTCCTGATTTCCCAACTGATCCTGCAGAAGTTGAATGGATGGTGAGAGGGACAGGTGTGCACATTCGCATCTTCTGCTCAGTTGGATGAGCATTTTCTTTCTTCTTCCCAGCAGATCCAGTAAAAGGCAGGTGAGTACCTGCTGGCTCCTCCCATTATTATCTCAAATACAGCCACTGCTGATGTGCCATTGTATGTGTGGTGTATGTGTGTGTGTGTATGTGTGTAGGGTTCTCTGAAACTCAAGTACCGTTTTGCTTTTTGAACTATTTGAGTAAACCACGTGGTTCACAGTTTAGTACATTCACTCGCATAGGACCTAATCAAATAATTATTTTTTTTATTTTCCAACATACAAACATTTAACATCCACAATGACAATCATTTAAAAACATAAATAAACCACTAAACACATTTAAAAAATCAGTACATAAATGCATAAGAACAGTAAAAACTCATATATAGGTAAGCAATTTACATATCATATAATATCCTTCCATTTACATTAACCAATTTATCATCTTTAGTTCATTTCTTAGGCGTCAACTGTTGATGCCTTCCTTTCAACCATCCAATTTGCATTTTTCTTTGAATCTCAACTGTCATTTACACACAAAACACCTCACTGCTTGTTCAGGAGGGATGATCAGCTACAGGTTGGAAGTTGAATTTCTCCAACTCTTGGCTTAATTAAGCTGCCTTATGATTTCCGATCCACAACTCAACAAATGTATCAGACCAGGATCTTTACCTGGGAATTAAAAAATCAGTTTCTCGAAAAGAATGTGTGAATGAGAAGAATAACTTTATTGTCATTGTACGAGTATACAGATATACACATACAACAAAATTCACACAACACCCAGAGACCAGACCCAACACTCACTCACACATGACAATCCCCAAACGTACCCCACCCGCCAAATTCTCCCCTCCCTAAAAAATACCAGGACACAAGAGAACAAGAATGTGTTCTATTTTAAGTTGTCATCTTTCTCCCAATCCATATATATAAATGTGAAATACCACTCACTGATTCATCACCAATCTCCCAAACTGTTAAAGCTACAAATCTGAAATTTGGTAGATCTGTTCATCTTGGCATCTAGGCGCTCACCAAGAAAGGATTTTTCAAAATATTAATTTTTATGTGAGTTATTTCAATTTTTTAATTCCAGAGGTTGTGATTGGACAAAATATGGTTTGTTTCCTTACTCCTGATTGGAGGGCTTTTGCAGCCTATCCTGATTGGAGGGTTTCCCTGTTTGGATTTGAATTTTTCATTGAACAGTACTAATGGAGGGGTGAGGAGCAGCAGGGCAGGTGACTGCAGGGGAAAAACTGCTTCTCCATGCCGGAAAACTGCTTGGAGGCCCCGACTGAACCAGTATTTATGGCAGCAATGCAGGTGAGTGCAAAAAACAGGGAGAACAGGGCCAGACAAGGCCTCAAAGCAACTGAGAAGCCTTCTGAGCCCTCTTTGCTCTTTTTTTACTGTTTGAATAAAGATTCTGAAAAGACTTACAATGTACGGCATTCCTCCCCCTCCCCCAACCTACCACTCTCCTTCTCTGCAAAAAACGCCAGGGGTGGGGGCGGGGGAGGCCGGACAAGGTCTGCAAAGTGCTTTTGGAGGCCTGTCCTTTCCGAGGCCTCTTCTCCTCCACGAAGTGTGTGCGGCTAATTATACCAAATCCGTAGCGGAGCACGGGTATCAATAGTTAGTAAAACATATATTAGAAAGAACCTCTTTAGCTTTTACTATCCATTGAACCAAAAATGGAATTTGTTCAGAAGAGGGATCTGGAAATTCCAGCATCAACTTCAGGGCCTCCCCGAATGCTCCCCGACCCATCTGAGCGTTGGCAGGCAGCGCCTGTCTTTAAACAGCAACGACTTTCGGTGACTTGGGAAAGAGGCGCCTCACCTTCCGCAACACATTTTCCCTCAGTCTGCTCGTTTAACACATCACTCAAACCACTCCAATAAAACAACGATCGTGCTGAAGGGAAGTCTCGGAGGAGGAGATGACACACCAATTAACAAAGCACAGAGAGACAAATTGTTCCATGCTTGTGACTCAGGAGAAAGACAAGGCAGACAAAGAAAAAGGAGAGTTGGGTGACTGTGTAAGGAGAATAAGTGAGACCTCTCTTGTCAACCATAATGGGGCTTTATTCCCTCCGTCACAAGCCTGGAAGATCGACCTGTGGGCGCTGGGCTATTTCTGTGGGATGAAGACCCAGGAAGAGGAAGCTCCCTTCCATTTCGCTATCACAGATATCTCGTATGAAGATTCTCAGGCATTCACATCACGGCGGTCCCAAAGGTACTTTTTCAAAAGGCAACTGGACTTCCTTGTAATAGGCAGTGGTCAGTCAGGGTCCCAGCATGGCATATATTGGGGTTATTGATCTCACGAGATCCAAGTATGAATAGTGTGTGAATGTGTCTACGTTTTATTTGTAGTTATATTTTTACTTGTAATTTAAATCTATTTATTTATGTTATTGTTATCTATGTAATTTTTAATATTGTTTTATTGTAAGCCGCCCTGAGTTCATGGAGAGGGATGGCATATAAATATGAATGAATGAATGAATAAAAAAATAAATAAATGTGGTCTGGGCTGAGGTTGATTCTGTCACCTAATTGTAGCAGCCGTTTCTTCACTACTGTGAGAGTGTCAGGTGTTGGAATGCAGGCAAAGAGTGAAGCCACATCACAAGAAACCACAGCCTCATCTGGATCCAGTTTTAGTTTCTAAATCTCGCTGACAAAGTCCTGTGAATTGTTGATGTGATGGGTGGTGTTGCCAACCAGAGGAGCTAACAAGGTGGCCAGATGTTTCGCAATGTCGCAGGTGACGGAGTTGATGTTGCTAACGATTGGCTTGAGTGGAGCTCCTTGTTTGTGGATCTTGGGGGATCGACGTATGCATAGCATGGAGAAAGTCTCGGAAAAAGCACCTTTGGGACATCATAGCTATGATATGAGGCAGAAGAAGGAGTGCCATGACCGGGCTAGGAAAGCGAGGCTACAGTCAGCCAGAAGCAAGAAAACAATTGTTTGGGCACCTGAGGCCTCCTTGCCCAAAGGGTTCTCACATCACAGATGGCCAACAGATTCTGAGAGTGAACAACTTTCCAAAATGCTTTATGGAGAGGAGGGACTGGGGATCTTATAAGCTCTATCTCTTATGATGGCAAATCTTCACACACAAAGATACTCTTTATATGAACTTTTGCAGCAACCTGGACCCAGCAATTAGCTCTAAGCAACGCTCAAATCCCAACCAAAGACCCGTTCTGGCATCAGAAGCCCCCGCCTTATACAGTACATGCTAAGGAACCACAGCGTAACACTTAGCACTGGGACAAATTCTCTCTACTCCTATTCATCCATTCATCCGTGAATTAAGTTTAAACACCAGGTTTTCACTAAACGACATGCTTAACGTAGCCAGGAATCAAAATTATTATTATTACTATTATTATTACTATTGTTGTTGTTGTTGTTGTTATTTCTTTATTTATATACCGCCCTTTTCCATACAACAGACTCAGGGCGGTTTACAGCCAACAATAAAACAATACAGTACAAAAATCTATAGAATTAAAACAAAATTAAA
>JANHFO010004389.1:0-13446 GCA_032468095.1 Pareas carinatus
GGTAAAAACTGACTTTGTGTCTGGTTGTTTGGGTTTAATATGTATAAATATATAAATAGATGTATTTATCTATTTCTAGACAAATGTAAGTTTTCCTAAAGCAAATGATCATCTGCTTCAATTGTCTCAGCTTCTCCAATTTCTTGTGGATTTTTTATCATCCAGTCTCTTTCTATAGAGTCTAATTCTAACCATTTCAGCCCCCAACAGTGATCTGATCAGAACAGCACGCAGGAACTAAAATAGAATGCGATTCTCCTCTACCCTATTCTACCCTATCCATCAACGGATTGTTCATGAATTTTTTTAAAAAAACCTAGGGTCCTGTACTTAAATAGGCTGATAGGAAGATGAATTAATTTTGATGACTTTTTTTTTTAACAAAAACAAAATGTGTGAATACTGTAATAAAACGTAGACTGTGAAAATTCCACAGGACAAGGTGAGCCAATAACAGTTATGTGCAAAATGATAATAATTCTATCTTAATCATTCTGTATCAGTGTTACCCTTTAAAAGGCAAAAAGACCCTTTTCTTTGCCCACTTTGTGAAATAGAAATCAAGTGATAGTGCCCTGTAAGAGCTTCAATTCTTGAAGTTTTGCTACTTGGATTTTTGCATTAGGTTACTTTCCATTCCTATAAATACCTCTTCATTTAGGCTGCTAAAAGTTGCTGATTTTTATCAGTTTCCTTGGGAGATAGCTTCTTTATAACCCCAGCTGTGAAACATAAGCTTTGCCTTGTTAATGCTAATATAAGACATAACAGACATTTGTTTGTCTCTTATTGGAATACATCTTATAACAAGTGGCAGGACCCTGAACTCTTTAGTGGCTTCCTGTGTAAAACACCTATTAATATTGGACATAGTCTTAAAGAATCTTGTATCCTGAAATTGCTAGGTACTTTAGCAAACTGATAAATCATTGAGTTATCAGTTACAAATATTTGCTCAGCTTGAAGCAGCAGGAAGAAAAGGTCAAAACACAATGGGAAATACTCTACTCAATAAATTTCAGAGTAAATTACTTTCTTACATTCTTCGTGTGTGTGGGGGGTTATATTCAAAGCTGTATTGATCAGTTGCTTCCCATGTGCTGTCGGTCACTAAGCAATAACTCTTTTTTGTCCATTACATAGCATTCAGTATGTTAAAAAACCAGTTGTATTATTCTAGATTTTTTCCCACATGTCACTGCTAATTATTTTTCTAACATGATCAGCTTGAACCAGAGAATATGCTATTTTACTTAATAGAAAAGTCAAACAAAGATCAGACATTTAAAAAAGAAAAAGCAATGAGAAAAGAGTAAAATCCAAAGAAATTCAATTCAGGTAAAGACAAAAAGAGAATAAAAGTCTAAAAAAAAGAAAGAAATCTAGGGAATAACAGAGAATTGATAGCAAGTTCAACAGCATTAGGGTAAAACTAGCTTTTTTTCTTTCTGATTGAGATAGTGACCAATAAGAACTTAGCCACTCTATTTGTTCCAAAAGGGTTCTCATTTTACAGTAGGAGGCATACAAGTAGTCCTTGACTTATGACCACAATTGAGCCCCAAATTTTTGTTCCTACTGTGTTTTCCCGAAAATAAGACACTGACTTATATTAATTTTTGCTCCCAAAGATGAGCTAGATCTTATTTTTGGGGGATGTCTTACTTTTGGGGAAACACGGTAAATCGCCCACCCCCACCCCCGTATAGCACCCGGCTCCTCCCTCCCTGCTAACCACCGGCGCTCCTTACCTCATGGAGAAGTCAGGGCTGAAGAGAGATCGGCTGGCCTGAAAACTCCGGGGCTCGGAATTCGTGCTCTTTCAGCCAGCTGGGAGGTGTTTTAGAAGCACTTCCTGTAGCCGTGCAGGAGAATTCCGAGCCCTGGAGGCAGCCCAGCCGCGTGTGCCTTCCTGCCTCTCCTGTATGAAAAAAAATATATTTTCGAGGAGGTCTTATTTTCAGGGGATGCCTTATTTTCAGGGAAACACGGTAAGTGAGACATTTGTTAAGTGAGTTTTGCCCCATTTTATGACCTTTCTTGGCACAGTTGTTAAGGAAATCATCAGTTGTTAAGTTACTAATCCGGTTGTTAAGTGAATCTGGCATCCCCATTGATTTTGTTTATCAGAAGGTTGCAAAAGGGGATCACATGGCCTTGGGACACTGTAGCTGTCATAAATGTGAATCAGTTGCCAAGCATCTGAATTTACGACCGCTGCAGCATCCCCATGATCATGTGATCTTTTGTCACTAAATGAGTTGTTGTAAGTTGAGAACTATCTGTATAGTCTCTACCTCAGAATGAGACTGATTTCTGTAAAGGAGCGATGTTTTAAAAGAGTAAAGTATCAGAAAAGAAACAGCAAGAAAATGTGGGTAAGGGCTTCAGGCTTACTTGAATTACAAAGACAGACAGAAGGGAGGCACGACACACCCCTCCTTCACCCTTTTGCTTATTGTAATATCTACATGAAGGTGCCCACAGCTGTCATATTTATAGCAATAGCAGTTATTTACTGCTTCATAGGTCTTTACAGCAGAGTCAGCACATTGCCTCCAACAATCTGGATCCTCATTTTACCGACCTCGGAAGGATGGAAGGCTGAGTCAAACCTCAGCCAGTGAGCATCAAACTCCTGACAGTGGGCAGAGTTAGCCTGCAACACTGCATTCTAACCATTGTGCCACCAAGGCTCTCTTAACCTTAGAAACAGTATTTTCATGTAGCATCCTGATTAGGCAGAGAAGATGCTAATCTAGTAATGTATACGGCAGTTTACACCCAAGTCTGTCGCACAGAATGCAGTAAAAGGCCATCATGCAATGTATCTCCCTGAATTTTGAGTGCCTGATTCATCTTTATATCTTTTGTACCAGTGTTGCTTTTATTTAAAGTGTTTTTTTTAAATCAGTAAGAACCATGGAGAACAACCTGATAATGTTATCTTTACAATAAGTGAGTTAATTTTTACTATTCTTTATTATAGGAAATGTATTTACTAACATTAAAGTTTGCTAAAAGTAAAGATGTGTGATGAAGTTGCAAAGAAAGACATGATTTCATGCATTGTTTATATAGTAGTAATACATTAGCTAGCTACCCTGATAGTGATATATATTAATTGATATATAGTTTTAAACAATGATGTAAGGCAGCATTTGCTTATACAGAAATTCATGCCAGGAGAAAATACACCGCCTGAGATATAAACTCAGAAATCAAAGCAATCACATGTGGTACAAATATTTTAAAAAGAACTTTCTCGTGCATTTCTGAGATGCTGAAAAAAATACAGTGGAAGATTTGTCTATATTTGGGCAGAAGATAAAAAGTTTCATGGTTTTTTTAAAAAAAAATGAAGTTTAAAAGGGAAATAACAAATATCACAGTAATGTCCTAACCTGTCCAGAGGCCATCTCTACTGGAAACTGTGCAGTGCCTAGGGTTTTGCCCTGGGCACCTGAATGCCTCTAGTTATTATGTATCATCAGAATATAGTCCTTTATGTTCCTTACCATAATGTTTCATTGGTAAAAGTTGAACAAGAGATGTCAAGGAAAGGAATGGTTTAAAAGGCTTTGAATAAAAATTCTGTCAAGTTTCTGGACAATTTAGTGTGTTCTATACAATATTACTCAATCTAATGCAATTCAAATGCATTCAGTCATTTGAATCAGTAGAGTTGTAGTTCAATAGAGATGACGGACTTTGAGTTTGGAAGATCTAGCTGCAGTTTCTAGCAATAGCAGTTAGACTTATATACCCCTTCACAGTGCTTTACAACTCTCTCGTCTTACAAAGTCAGCATGTTGCCCCCAACAATCTGAGTCTGCATTTTACCGACCTCGGAAGGACGGAAGGCTGAATCAACCTGGAGTCAGTCAGAATTGAACTCTTGGCAGTCAGCAGAATTAGCCTGCAGTGCTGCATTCTGTGTCACCACGGCTTCACAAGGCTGCACATCTTTGGTGCAGGTTTCAGTTTAAACCTCTTCCAACAAAGACAATCATGTTTAGGCCAAATATATTCTTGCCAAACCGATTTTCATCAGTAGACTTTCATCTCAAAGCTAGAAACAATGGTTCTAGGAACAGAATTTCTCATTCTAAAAATCTTTTCTTTAGCTACTCGTGCCATAATTTTTCCAATTCCATTCTTTTATTAAAGACCAGAAGAATGGATAAGAGCATTCTGAATGGCCTTTCTAGAGCTTCAGAGCCTAAATTGATTCAGTGACAACTGCTTTTAGTAATTTCATTAATTCCTATATGGGTAGACTAGGGAGAAATGTCACTGGGTAATTCTTGCTTATCATATTCTTGGTTTGGATTTTGGTTTCCCCGAAACAGTAGAATTTGAGGCAATCAGTTCAGCCAATACTTTTCCTTCCCTGCATAAAACAATCAGTAGCAATAACACTATTTCTAGAGTGGAAGAGAATAACCTGAGAAATGGGCTGTTCTTCCTGTTTGCTGAATGTGCTATTTCACAGTTCTGTATATTTGTACAAACACAGTGTACTTTCTTTCACAGTGGCAAGCGTAGATAGACTTTCCTCAGAGGAGAGTCTTTTGAAGATGTACCTGATGTGAAAGGTGTGGCTACTTGACAGGCAGGACAATGCTGTTCTGGGCAGAGGGGCTAGTTGGAGCAAGATGCCAGGAAAGGGTTAAGTATGTCCTTCACCTGGCCTCTATATGGTGGCCAGTGTTCAGTCCGAGGTCAAGAGTCAGAAAGGCACGCAGTCCAAAATGCTTAAACAGGAGTGCAGAATCAAAAGCCAGGCCCGGGGTCAGAAACACAGGGAATCAAGCAGAGTTCCAATGGGAATCAGGAAAGCCGAAGCAGATAACACAGGAGTCAAGAGATGCCGAGTCACAGATCAAAGTCAGGAATGCTGAAGTCATGGGCTAGGAATCCGAAGCAGGAGCCGTATATCATCAGTTGCTGGAACTAGCAGCTTGTGATTTCCGGCTCCTTTCAAGCCTCTTCGGAGGTGGGGGTTGCTTGCCATGCCCCTGATGACGACCATCGCATGGTAAGTCTGTGATCTCACCTCGTCCCTGCGAATCTGCCTTCTTGTCCTTGCATCTAAGAAATCCCTCTCAGCTGTGGCAGCCTCTTGCTTGGCATCTCTCAGCTGCTGATTGTCTTCCTGAATTGGTTCCGCCTCTGCCCCCTGTTTGTCTCCCTCCCCTGTTACTTCTGGCAAAGCAGTTGCGGGGGAGGGCGGACGAGGCAAGGGTGGAGCAGCCAGATCCAAGAGGCCCTCATTCGCCAAGTCATCAGAAGAATCCTCATCCAGAAAAAAAAAAAGCTGGGATGGGGGCTGAGGCACGACAAATGCCTACTCCTGTGTAACCCCCAGGCTAATAGAATGTTTCCTTAGAAAAACGCATGCACTCATCCAATCCCCAGTTATCTTGGAAATGGGGAAAAAGCATCTCTTTTGCCAAACGTCTAGCTATTAATTGAATTGAATGTTGTTAATATTATTGTCATGTTTCATATCTTGTATTTTGCTTTAGTTGTGGTAAACTGCCTTGAATTGCTTATGTGAGCAGAAAGTGGGTTATGTATAAATAAGTACATTTAAAAATGACTTCCTTTAATGCATGCATTTTGGCACTTGAGTTTGGCATTTCATTTGATAAAATCTGCATAATGAGTCAAGGTTAAATCTTGACTCAGAACGAAGAGAATGTGAGAAGGAAAGGGAAGGAGAAAAGGAGTCCCTAAGGATTTTACTCCACTACTTGTTGGCGACTATAGGGGTAGCACTCATCTCCATTTCATGGCCGTGAGCCGGCGCTGTCCGAAGTCATTTCCATGAGCATGTAGCCAGCATGACATTACAGAACCCTGTTTCTTTCCGAGTGAAGCAGTACCTATTTATCTTCTTGCATTTGTATGCTTTTGAACTGGGCAAGAGCTAGGTGAAGTCGGTCGCGCAATGCTTGGGTTTCAAACCCGAGCTGTCAGCTTTCTAGCCGACTAGCCCTGCATCTTTAACGTCTGAGCCATTGCGCCATCCCAATTATTCCCTCAAATCGCCAGGAGGACTATTCACTGGTGAAATAGCTGCCACTAGCACCATTACATCCACCTAATTCAGTTTTTAAGTTGAATGGGTAGTCCAGAAAGTCCAGCAGCCTATTTTTATTCCCTTCCGTGGAGTGTCTCCGGATTCCATAAGAAAGGATTTCTCAAAGAGAAATGTTGGCTTTTACATCAGCTAATTTAATACGACTTTTGGAAGAGTTCACATTTAACTCTTTTTTTAAAAAAAAGAAGAATTACAGTTCCTTTCTAGAATATTTCATAGTGGATTGCGCATTTAGAATGCCCTGATGTAGGTTTTAAAGAAGGGAATGCACAAATTACTGATTTGTTCATGGACGCATTCAGTTTATTCTGGGGTTTTTTTTTTCATCCGATGCCTTAAGATAGTCACACTAAAAACTCCACTAAAACTGGATTAGGGTGGCATTTTGTAAACAGTGGAAGATATTATTTGGAAAGAGCAGTAAGATGCAAAATTACAAACCAGACAAAACAATGACATGGCATACCACAAAAGTAGACAAAATATCCTCAGGTTCACCAAATCATTGGATAGAAAATTTCTAACTGATCCTAAATATACATAATCTCCGAAGAAAACGTACATCCAGAGAAATACAGCAGAAGTACATTTTCTGTCTCTTTATTGGACAAATAAATGCAAAGTATACAAACGTTAATGTTTCACTATAGAAACATGAATATCAGTTTGAGTTCTGTGTAGCAAAAATTTATTGGATCTGTATTTTTAAGTAACAGAATATGCCACTTTGTGACAATAGAGGGTTAAAATCTTCTAGACATCACTATGACTACAATTTGCCTGCCTCAGCTGCTATTTGGTCTCCATTCATTGAATTAGAGTCATATATTTTGTTGAGTTTCATCCATTCCTTGACTTCATGGTACCTGAGGGATCTATATTTTTGAAGAAGTGTGCTTCTTAGAGTGGCATTTCAACAAAAGCCAAATATGTAATCTGAAATGGTTGATCCATTTCAGGAGGCAAGGTTGTACTCATAAGAAAAGAACTTGGCTTGTAAGATCAGCAGTTTGAATACATCTGCCTCGAACCTCTCCTGGAGTGCAGGATCAAAAATGAGTAAGCAGAATTTGAGATGGGAGCAAAAACTCAAGGAACAATGAAAACCTCTGAAGTATAACGCTAAGCACTTAAATGACCTCAGTTGCATATAGATGTGAAAAGCAGAGACTCACTCTGGAGTTCCTATTCATGGTGTAAGAGGGGAGATGGAGAGCATGAGAATACTTCAGCTCCTCAGAAATGTTTGCTAGTCTCCTGTCAAACTCTGACCATGTAGGATGATGATAGGACTGAAAACGGAGATGTCAGAATGGGGGAAATCATCAATCTGTGTGCCCTCATATTCTGTCCAGAAGGATCAAAGATTGCAGCCTATGTACTCCACAGCTGCAATCAAGAGGTTCTCACACTGTGTCCAGAAATCCTAAATAGGCAAACCATAGGTTTTCTCTTCTACAGTTCTGTGTTCTGAAAATTATTATCATCTGAAATATTCCTTTCAGTACTAGGTGGCAATTTTGCTACATTTAACATCTAAAATACACGAAGTCATTTTGAAAAAGTAATGAGATACTTACTTTATCCTGGGCAGTTGAAAATAAAGATTTCAGTTCATTTTTTCTCTCTCTCTCTGTCTCTTAATACCAAAGTCTAAAACAAGACTTTGTCTCATGAGAAGGTTGATCCTGATTTAGTCATCGGGGAAAAAACAAATCTATTGGATGCAATTTATACAGGTCTTTGTGCTTGCCTTTTGCTATCTAAATGACCATGTTTCAACTAAATATCTGAGATATTTGTTAATTTGCAAAGTGCAATGTACTACTATGCTACATTTGAAAATCATGGCTATTTTAATCACCATCTATATAATTAAAGATTGGATTTTATAGTACAGGCTGAATTCAGATCCTTTGCATTTTGCACACCCATCCATTTATTATGCAACTATAAAATCTGACATATGTTTCTAGGTTTAGCTCTTTAGGCTAATTTGAAAATGTATGAAAGCGGCAGAACTGGTAAGGAATGGAGTATAATTTTAGTAAAATTGTGAATTCTATGCTAAAACATATGGATGGACTGTCATACTGTTAGTCTTCCTTTGAATTTTTTTACATAAAAACATACTACATTACAGAAGCTAAAGTAGAACATTCTTCCATGAAATATAAATTTTTGGTGTGAAAGCAATTAGTGTGATAAAAATATTGAGTAATCTGATATTCTTACCTTTTTGTAAATACAGTTTGTATTTGTAAATCAGCTTTCACTAATCTAGTAACCTTCAGCTTTGTATAAAATCTGAATCCAGAGTTCCCAGCAAAGAATTCTGGGAACTGTAGCATGTTGTTAATAATCATCAACGAAACTTCTTACTTCTTAGATGAAAATATTACTCTATCCTTTCCTTGTGCACTTACTTCTTCCTTATATGTATTCATTTCTCTCCCTCCAATATATTCCTTTATGGACGGGGCACAGATAGGGACTTTAGTTCACCACTTTATTGGAATAGATATTTTTTCCTCTATTAATAGTGAAATACTATTTTATACATTGCTCTAAGAGAAAATTTAAATCCTTACCTGTTGCCAAGGAGTCCAATTCCAGACCCCGCACACACACACTGTTTTATTTGGACTTATAGGTGATGGTTATAAAAACCAAGAAAGTTCTCACCAACCTGGGGCCTATTTTATTTCCATCTTCTCCCACAATCTCTGAATTGATTGTAGAAGTCTTATATGAAACTGTTCCAGCAAACTCTGATTACTGCTTCTAATTTGGCAAATCAAAATGCTTTCAGGTAGTTTTGTTAGCTTATAATTAATAGGCTGAATGAAGTGGGAGATATTCTTTCATTAGCTTTTGTTGATAGTGATCAATGGTAATTTCCAACAGGGACTATCTAAAAGAATTAATAGAATGAAAATAAAAGTGTTGAATTGATTAAAATTAAACTGAAGTGAGGAAGTACTAGAAGAAATATTTTAGACATGTTTTGAGAATGATATGATATACCAAATGTTAGAAAATAAATAGATGTTATGTCTATTAATTCACGACGAAAAGAAAGTCACAAATGCTGCAAGAATCTGAAAAAAAGGTTGCAGGTATAGTTATAACTGAAGAAATATTAAAATATGGATGTTAATTTTTAAAATTGGATGAGGCTTACTTATGGAATGGCTGTAAAAATCATCTAATATGTTTATGAAGACTGCATCTGTGTCTGAAAATAGAAAGAATAATTTTATTTTTCTTTAATCAAAAATAAAGATAGCAAGGATGAATGCAAAAACTGCAGGTATTATAGATCTTGTAAGGGTAAAAGTGGTGGCAATGATCAAAATCCTGGAAAATGTGCAGCTCTATGCAGACCAGATTGTGATCTTCAACAAGTCATTAGGGAAAGTATGAATGTGAGAAAGTTTATTGTTAATTTGTTGATTTAGAGAAAACATGGTAAAATGAATAGACTTGTGTTACATGACTTTTGCACAAATACAGAATTAATTGCTGAATATTGGAAAGGTGTTATACATAAAAGTAAAACGTGAAACTATGAAATGTTTAGCAAATGGTTTAGCATTTATTTATTGATATTTATTGCATTAAAACTTAAAATGATCTCAATTGTAGAATATTTATTGACTAATGTAAAGATAAGAATCCATCAACTATTAATATAAATACAATAGATATTAAATATAACATCCTATCAGGTATTAATACAAATGCATTATTTTTCATGAAAAACTGTATTTTTAACAAAAAATAATAATGAGAAGAGTGCTTTTAACTTTTGCAAGTATGTTCAATCTCTGGCACATAACCTGGCATTCATGGACCCTTCAGAGGATTTTGGGGGACCCTGGGCGATCCTCAGACAACCCTTTAAGAAACACTGCACTACAGCTCATTAACTGAATATAGTTATGGACAAATATGCAAGGGATACTTGTGGTGTCATTACAGAAGCATTGATTGGGAATCTGAATGTAACTGTACTTTAATTTCCCCCTAATGCCCCAGGTTGTTTCCTGAGACCCCAAATGACTTGCACCAAAGATTATTTCATTGATGTATGATGCCGCTAAATATTACAGTATGTGCATGATCGGTTCTTTTTTCATAATTTTATTAAAGATTTTAATTACAGTAATAAAAGCAAAAGCAAACTAAACTCAGAGAAAAAAGAAATAGAAATAAAAAAGCACAAGAAATAAAAGAAAGAAAATAAATATTTAAAGAAGTGACTTCCTATCTTCATTTCAACAAGTTAAAAACAAATGTGATATCTCTTCACAACCTATAACAGTGATGGCGAACCTATGGCACAGATGCCACAGCAGACACACAGAACCCTCTCTGCTGGCACGTGAGCCAAGTCAGCCCAAGATGGCCCCAGAGCTTAGCATGCTCAGAAAGGAGTAGCGGCGCCAAGCAATCATGTCACGGGACCATGCACATGCACAGAAAGAGAGTAGCGGCACCAGGCAATGACGTCATGAGCCGCGACTCATTAGTCACGAATCATCTGGGCACTCAATGTCTAAGAGGTTAGCCATCATTGACCTATAAGGTGCCAACAGGTATCTTTTCATTCTGTATCCCTTATCCTGTCTATATGCAACCGATAAATTGTCAGCTTTTCAGTCCTGGTATTAGCAAAAAATAGTAAAGGGTTACTACAGCATTATAAAAACATGTCTTATTTTAATCTTGATCAAGCAAACCAATTTCATATTTCTCCCTTTTACTTCTACCAATCTTGATCTTTAATTCATTCAAATGTTGTTATAGGATTTGGTCTCTCTTTGGTTTTTCCTCTTCTCTTTGTAGAGGCTAAAACCTCTTTTATAAATTCAACAAAAAGGCATCGTCCTGGTCCATCATTTTTATTTCCACTTTGATTTTCAAAACCATTACCAACTTCTTTTGAATATCCACTGAAGCAACAACTCCTCCTCCCCAGCTATGTTTTAAACATCAGGAAGCTCCAATGATAATGACATAAAGCCACTGCCCCCTTCCCTTTGAAGGACCAAACAACCAAGAAGCCCAGTTTTCAGCCCCCTGACAACTGCAGCCAAAGTAGGGAAGGCAGGAAATTAAACTCAATCACTGTCCTGCTCTGCCCTGTACTGTCATGAAAACAAAATAACACAACTGCAGCAGCAGCAAGTAGCACTAAATGAGTCACAACTTCTCCAAATTTTGTTCTCTTGGGAGTTCTGAGCCCTAGATTTGGGTCACATTTGTAAGTTAGTCCATTTGAGGTACTTTGGTTCAAAAATTGTTCTGTTTTGATGGACTGTTTCACTCAGTTAAAGGTCATGGCAATGAGAATTTCACTAGTGTGTAGATAAGTTTTTTGAAGCCTGAAACATATAAAGGTGTAGCTCTGAAACTTCTTGTTCCAGAAGACCTTTGAATCACTACATCCATAATGGTTTGGTAGCTTTGGATGCTACCGCCTGTCTTAAAAAAAAATGCCTTATATGGCATCTGCCCTCTAACCCTGGCATGTGGGAGGTATAGGGTTCTCATATCCAGTGCTGTCTTTCTCAAAATTAAAGCGTCCAAATATAGAAATTGAAATGATATTACCATTGACACCATCTAGCTGGTAACATAGTGATTAAAAGATTCAGCCTTTCCTCCTCCTCCTTGGGAGATAAATCAATCTCACATATGGGTGCTACAAACAGAGGTGTCTGCCAAGATTTCCAAAAAGACACTGGAAAGGCCCAAAATATCATTTTAGATGACAAGAGATTCCTCCCCTTTCTCTTCCTCTCCAAGAACATAGACTGAAATAAAAATGAAAGTGAAATCACACTATCGCCTCAAAAGCTACAGGGGACTCAGAAGACTCCGTTCCCTTCTCGACCTCTTTCTGTAGACTTTTTTGGGGGATTGGACCTTTATTTAAAAAGGACCGTTTTTCCTATCACCAGCAGAAAAAGAAAATCTAACATGTACTTCATCCAAACTACGTTTTTAGCAGAAATTCTCCTGGAGCATCCGTAATGTAGCATTGACCTTCACTGCAAGAATAGGTGTTTTTTAAAAGAATGTTAAAGTTTTAGTGCCGGAATTTGTAATAATAGTTAGGCACTCATTTAAAGGTTTCCATAATTCAAAAAAACTGAAATCCATTGCCTTTGCTGTATTTTTATAACTGCCCTCTCATGTTTTGAACTTTTCCTGTGAACATACTCTTTCATTCTTGATTTATTTCCCTATGAAGCATTTTTCTAATTTTTTAAAAAATTCTCCTCACAATGAAAAGCCTGAATAATTTGTTCTATGTTGTAATGATTGTTAAGAGTTTTCTTCACCCAATTTTTAATGAAGAGTTTAGATTTTTTTTTCATATGCATGTTCTCTTCTGTCAGATTGAAAGGCTAAACTGTGTGATTAAAGACATTTGTACGAGACACAAAATCAAGAGTCATTTGTATCCTTTTCTTTTTTCTTTCTGTCTCTTTTTTTACATGCAGTACAATTCTGACTCTTTGAGTTTAATAGAGTTTTTTTCCAGGTAAACCTGCAATTTTAATGATAAAAGATTGGCATGACTATATCCCTGAAGTCATTTAATGAAGAAAAATGCCATCTTTTAAAAAGTGTTTATTTTCATGATTAAAGAATGAATTATTATATTTGCAAAATCAGGCAGAAGCTGCAAAGCAAAAAAAAGTGTTATAAGACACAAAATATGCTAAAGGAGGCATCCTATTCAACTGATTTAACAACTGCTGAGTAGAAGATATGGGGCACTTAAAATGTTGGAAACTAGATTTACATGAGTGAGGATAAAAGACAGAGACAGTGCCATTCTGTAATAAAGAAGTTGTTAGTCTACAAAACTATACATCAATCTTTATTTCTGAGGACATTGAGGTAGTTGGAGTCAAAATTAAAGAAGATTTGGTATATTTACCTAAATAAGTTTCACTTTGAGAAGAAACCACTGTCAGCTATCACAACTACCTCCACCTCAGATACACCAACAACAGCCAAGCCTCCCACAACTGACCCCATCCGTTTGGTTGCTCCTCCTTTGGTGATCACAGAAAAGCCTGTGCGAGACCGATTTCATGGACAAAACCCTGGAAAAGCACCAGGCTCAGACAAAACTTTCTTGCTTGAAAGTTTGTGTTGACCAACTAGCCCCAATCTTCACCTGCATTTTTAATAAATCACTAGAGAAATGCTATGTTCCCTCTTTATTTATTTATTTATTTATTTATTTATTTATTTATTTATTTATTTTTCATATTTGTATACCGCCCTTCTCCCCGAAGGGACCCAGGGCGGTG
>JANHFO010004389.1:25729-36319 GCA_032468095.1 Pareas carinatus
ATACTGTTTAACAGACATTAATACAATTGAACAAGTTCAAAGGTATTTTACTAGAAGAGTACTCCATTCCTCAACCCATAATAGAATACCTTATGCCACTAGACTTAAAATCCAGGACTTAGAAAGCCTGGAGCTACGGCACCTACGATCAGACCTAAGCTTAGTACACAAAATCATCTGCCATAATGTTTTACCTATGAACGAATACTTTCGCTTCAACCACAATAATACACGAGCTAACAACAGATACAAACTCAAAGTGAACGATCCAGACTCGATTGCAGAAAATGACTTCAGTAACCGAGTGGTCAATGCCTAGAACTCATTACCTGACGATGTTGTTACATCCTCAAAACCCAATATATTTAAACTTAAACTGTCTACAGTGGACTTCACTCCATTTCTAAGGGCAGGGGCGTGCATAAGCGCACTAACGTGCCTACCGTCCTTGTCCTACTGTCCCCATTTACATGTACTCACTTATATGTTCATATATGTTTTATTTTTTTTACCCTTTACTATTGTTGATGTTCTATATGCTTGACTAAATAAATAAAAATAATAATAATAAAAAAAATAATGAAGTATGATGTCTTACAAGATGTACAAGATGGAGATCCTCATTTAGCAAGTGGCTTGTTTAGCAACCATTTCTAGTTGTAGCGGTGATGAAAATAATATTTTTGGATCATTCCTTGAATTTATGACCTTTGCAGTAAGATTACTGTATCCTTATGACTAGAATTCAGAGTTATCATATGAAGCTGAATAGTAGGAGATTCAGAACAGATGCAAGGAAATATTTTACACAACAAACTGTGAAACTAGTGGACATTTGTTTTCAGGGAAAATGCAGTGTGCATTAGGGAATGCAGGAAAAGGTCTATGAAAGTGAAAAGTTCATTCTTTCCAAATTATCAATTTAATTTAATTTAATTCTGGAATCTGCTCATTATTTAGCTGCTCTACTCCCATTTCAATTCCTCATAATTTATTTTTATGCCCTTTTTATTTATTTTTTCTTCCTGTAACTGCAGCTGGTGCTGAGAACAAAATTGGATGGGCATTTGGTCTGGGATTAGAGCGGTTGGCCATGATCTTGTATGGGATTCCTGACATTCGCCTTTTCTGGAGCCAAGATGAACGTTTCCTGAAACAGTTTAATGTGCTTCACATTGACCATAGTATACACTTCCAGGTAAGGTTAAAATGTGAAAGATGTTGTCAAGGTAATAGCAAATCATCTAGAATTTTATTTCTGTGGAAATACTGCTTTCGTTTAGTCAGCTGCTTAACAATTTTCTTGAGAGAAAAGTATGTCAAAATATATTATCTCTGGGTGGATTATTGTAGAATAGATGTCCTTATAGTAATGGAGAAACTAATGTTTAAGATAGGCTAAATTTCTATAATGCAGATATTTTGCTTGAGTAATTTACTATGCTACTTTGGAGATGGTGGGAGAACAGACAATAATCATAAGTAGTTTCATTAATTATATTTTATGTCAAGAAATAAAAGATTAGAATTTTGAATCTTGGAAACTGAATAAACAAAATTCTGGTTGTCATTTATGAGTGAATATATTAAGGTGCTAGTTGTGTGAGTTGTTTTTATCAGAATCCAAATCCTAAGAATCTAACTGCCCATTTTCCAGTTAAGCATAAAACATCCATCTGTTTTTTGTTAGAAATGCTTTTCTTTCTCAGCCTCAGTGAGTTTGTGGACAATCCAAAACCTTGACAATTACATGAGGAAAGAAGCTACCAACTTCATATAAAATTTGATATTTAGAACCCATCAGTCTCCGCAAACTGAATTTACTAATTTCTCTCAGATTAACTCATCTAGGCAGTAATATATTCAAGCAGTGGGCCAATTCAGCTCAGCTTTCCATGAGTTTCAATATGCATCTTTAATTTTATTCATTTAATCAATATTAACTGAAAAGGGCATAGAGGTTGTTCTTTTGCGTGTGCTGTTTTCCAAGTATGGTCAGGCTACCAAATGACTATGAAGAAGTAACTGATTTCATAGACATGTGGAAAAGCATTTACAGTTCAAAAAGGAAAATCAGTCAGTCGCATCTTAAACAGTTTGGAAAATTGCAAGAGGGAGGGTGGGTTGAGGCATCAGCTGGATTTTGAAGGAATAAAGAAATTAGGTGAATAAAATCTATGGACTTGCATTACACCCCCTCAACCCTTGGGAAAAGCTATACAAGCTCTAAAGCATGATACAACTAGTTTCTTAATGGGAACAGTTGGCTTACCTGGTGGAGCCCGCATGTAACACTCAGGCATGAATATCAGTAATACTGCTGATCCAAGTTTATTTTTTTATTTATTATATAGACTTATATACTGCTTAACAGTGCTTTACAGCACTCTCTAAGCGGTTTACGCAGTCAGCGTATTGCCCCCAACAATCTGGGTCCTCATTTTACCGACCTCGGAAGGATGGAAGGCTGAGTCAACCTTGAGCCAGAGAGAATCGAACTGCTGAACTTGTTGGCTAATGGCGGATGGCAGTCAGCAGAAATAGCCTGCCGTGCTGCCTTTAACCACTGAACCATCCTGGCTCCTCATGTATATCTCATGCAGTCTGCAAGCCATTCTTCTTTGTGCTTTGAATAATGAGAAGGAGAATGAAGAATTGCAGAAGAATTGTATTGAAAGAGATAATTTTCTTGGAAATGCCATGAATATTTCTCATCTCGGTGTACATTATGAAAAATTAAATTAAATCAAAGCATGATGCATACGAATCCATTATCATGGAGATGGAAGCCCTACCAAGATCTAAGAAGTTGGAAAAAGTGCCAGATGTCATGAAATAACTTGAAAGTTAGATCTATATAATTTTCAGGTAAGAGAGGTATCCGATGAACCGATGAGCTCCAGGAGAAGGAAGGATCAAAAGAAGCCCAATTCTGTTACAGTAGGGAAGGCAGTTCAAACACACAGCTAGAGATCCTAGGTTATACTTCAGTGGGGTTTACATAAGCCACACCACAGGCGAGATTGGCCTGCATTAAAAATAGATACTATAATTTATCAATGTTTGTGTTGTAGAATATGATGAGTACATAATACCACTGATAAAATTTGCTCGGAGAGGAATGATCATATGTACTCAAACCAGCCATTTCAGTCACTATTATCTCAGAGTGAGATGTATAAGTAGTACTGATAAACTTCAACTAGTTTTCTTCATATGGTAATTCATGTTTGTCATTTCAGGTTATCATTAGCATCATTTTACCAGAATAATATAAGCATTCTCAGATATTTTCATCAACCTGGATGCTTAAATGGTTTTAATTTATTGTGTTCTGCTTTTTAACAGCACATCTATTAAGAACAAATATGCATAATTAGTATGTAAATTGAATTTGGATGCCTGAAATAATGAGGTACAACCTACAATGTGAATTATTGGTTAATTGACTTCGATGTAATTAAAGATATGTGCAAAGTGTCTGAATTTTATAAACATGTGAAAATATCTGAGAACATGTGTGAATAAACTCAGGTTTTTTTATAGATAATAAAAAGAAGTTATTGCACAAACAAGTTAGTTACATGGTTTCCTTCCATTCCACAGTGATAATTTTTACGATTCTTCTCAGTGAAAACATTGTCTGCATGAAATGTATCCTT
Organism: Pareas carinatus; assembly: GCA_032468095.1. Lineage (NCBI taxonomy): Eukaryota > Metazoa > Chordata > Lepidosauria > Squamata > Pareidae > Pareas > Pareas carinatus. The sequence continues at coordinate 29,392 of JANHFO010004389.1, forward strand.
TGAGAAAAGTTACTAACATACTTAAGTAAGCACTTGTGTTAAATATATACAGCTAACTCCACTCTTCTATCCTATCAAATATGATGGGAATGAATTTCCAAATTGTTTCCAAATGAGTTTTTAAATGACACCCCCCCTCCAAGTTAGAAGCTGTATATATTAGAGGAAAATGTTTATATATTTGAGCACATCACTGTTTGAGTGATGGATTGATTGACTGATTGTAGTCTATCAAGTAGGTTCAACTCCTAGTGATCACATTGATAGATATTCTTTATGTTGTTTTATCCCCAACCTACTTTTTCATGTCTCCCAATGATGCACTCATTGCCACTGTAACTGAAGCCATTCACCTTGCTGGTGGTTGTTCTCTTCTCTTTTGTTTCATTTTTCTCTGAGCCTTTTCTAGAGAGCCGTGTCTTTGCATAATGTGTCCAAAGGAATCAGAATCAGACTTTATTTTGTCATGTGTTTCAGGATAATTTGAGCCTGGTCATTTGTGCCTCAAGTAAATAAAGTGAAAATTTTGGGTTGATTTGTTCATGTTGGGAAGCATGCAGTGAGGTTCCTCAAGGTTATGTCTTAGACCCAGTACTCTTCAACATCTTCCTCAATGATTTAGATGATGGAATAGAAGGGGAACTCAGATGTGCAGACGACACCAAGCTGGGCAGAATAGTCAACATTTTACAAGCTAGATCTCAAGATCCAGAAGGATCTTGACAGACTCGAACACTGGACCGTATCCGACAAAATGCAATTCAGTGATGGATTTACACTTAAGCAAGAAAAACCAAATGCACAGATACAGAATAGGTGGTAGATGAGTCAGCAACAGTAACTGTCAGAGGATTCTTGGAGTCCTAGTGGATGATCACTTAAATATAAGTCATCAGTGTGCTGCAGCTGCCAAAAAAGCCAATGGCAGGATCAACAGAATAGTATCAGATAAGTTTGAATTATTTAAAAGTTGATATATGGATTCTGGGTTAATTTAAAATGTATATCCTGAATAGAGATATTTAGCTTTGAAATTGTAAGGATGGAAAATAGTAGAAATGGATTAAGTAAACAAGCAGGAAATAGGATGCCCCCGCAAAAAGTATTGAAAATCAAAATTAAAATGAGAGAAGATATTAAGCTGTAAATAAATTGGGAAAAAAAGATGATATAGAGGGTGTAAATTTGGAATGTATGTAAGATAGAGAGGTGATGAGAAGAAATAAAGAGAGAAGACTGGTTGCTAATAAGAATGGTAAAGGAAAGTAGGAAGAGAGAAGAGAAAAAGAGGAAGGAAGAAGAAGGATAAGAAAGTAGGAAGAAGGTAAGGAAGTGGAGAGGAGGAAGAAGAAAGAGGAGAGGGAAGTGGAAGGAGAAAGGGAAGAAGGAGAAGAAAGAGGAAGAAAGAAGAGGAAAAGATGGATTTTAGAAAGGAAGAACAAGAAGATGAGGGAAGGATGGGGAGAAGGAGAAAAAATATCTAACAAAAAGGGAACAGAAATTTATAAATATGATATGAAACTGTGGAAATTATGGTATAAAAGGTGTCAGATGGTACAAGACATGATTATGATATATATTGTAAAATTTCTTGTTTGGATTTATGTCCCCTGATTGTACTGCTTCCCCTTGTCGTAAATGTATTGAAACGTGGTAAAATAATAAAAATCTTTAATTAAAAAAAGAAAGACTAAATCAAAGGTGGGAAACTAATAGCGTCTGATCTCCAATTCTTAGATTCCCCTGCAATTACACCCACAGATTTTCTTTTCATCCAGTTGTGAGGTGAGAAGGATATAAAATAATTTTCAACCTACTATAATAATAGTGTTCACAAAAAACCCTCTGTAAAATAAAATGCTGATCCAATATGTAAAACAGCCACATTGATTTTATGTTATACTTTGTTATTGTGATTCCGCCCCATTCCAAAATAAATGACAAAACAATATTTTTCCTGAATTAAGTACTATGTAAAAGCTTTAGCAAGGATTTGGGAGGAAAAATGCTACCTATAGTAAGGATCTGCATTTAGGCCAAGAAAAAGCAAATGCACAGGTATAGTATAGATGGTATCTGGCTCAATAGTAGCAACAGAGGAATCTTGGAGTCCTAGTGGACAGTCACTTAAATATGAGCCAGGAGTGTGCCGGAGCTGCCAAAAAAAACCAACACAGTTCTAGGCTGCATTCATGGATAGAATCAAGATCACATTAAGTGTTAATACCACTTTATAATGCCTTGGTAAGACCACACTTGGAATACTGCATCCATTTTGGTCACCATGATGTAAAAAAGATGTCGAGATTCTAGAAAGAATGCAGAGAAGAGCAGGTTAGTCAGTTGTTTATCCAGTATCTTCGCCAACAAAGTTGGCCAGGAAAAACAGCAAATCAGAAACTATTCTCAGAGACGTATATCACACAGCAGGAATCTCCAAAAGCAAGAGAGAATGACTTAAGCCCTGCTGGTTTATATGCTCTGGGTCCTGGGCTAAATTAAGATAGGTGTGGCTCAGCTTGCTTCAGCTGGTCAAGCAATTTGTAAACCAACCTGTAGGGTTAGTTAAAGGGATCATCACCCGTATAACCCTAACAAGAGCTAATAACATCATTTCTTCAAAAGCAAATGGCATTGATGCTGTTCATTCTTTGTATAGCCTGAACCCTAACATTAACATGAACTAACAAGAAGCTGTAATCTTAGATGGCAGACTCCAGTACTGGTAGTCCCTTTCACTTTCTCTTTCACTGTGAAAATTATTGATGTCCATATTGTGGGAGTCTCCAGTGAACATTTTGCAAAAATGAAGAGAAAAGAAACAGACTTTGCTTAGTTAGATAATATCCTACACCCACTTCTACTTCCCAATAATATAAAATATAAGCATAGTAATGCAACCTAAATATAGATGATACATTCAATAGAATGACTGCAGTCATTCTACATGAAGTACTACATACTTCAGCAACAATCAACATGCAGCCAATTGCTTGAATAGTAATGTCCAAACATGATAAAACTTTATAAATAGAATCCAATGCACATCTACTTAAATGTAATTTCTATCAAGTTCAAAGGTAAACCCATTGTGTACATAGGATTGCAGCCTACAAGCACCACCCAGATTTACACAGAAATTAAGGACTTGTTAAATAAAATTTGCTTCCAAATAAAAGCTGGATTACACAATAAAGTATCATTCTTAACACAGGACTACATCAGTTCTGAATAGAAGTATCAGTGGTTCTTAAAATGTTTGACTCAATTACCCCTTTTCTTGGTCTCGAATAATGTCATTACTCCCCCACCTACTCTCAACCAAAGCAGACTGTTGTTTTACATAAACATCTTAGTAGTGGTAATCTCAAACTAGATCCTCAACTCACAGACATTATATATTGATCAGCGACCCTTAGGATATGTCCAAATAATCCCTTTGGGGATAATTTCCCACTTCCCCAGTTTTACAAACCACTAGAGTAGGGGATAATGTTTTTGTAGTCTTTTCTGAATTGGGAAAACCCTCCACATATAAAGGTTTATTCAGGAGAAAGGTACATTAACATTATTTTGCTACTATGTAATTTTTATGTCAGCAATCTTTCGAGCCTATAATCTTCTATACACAAAACACCATCTGGAAAATGCTGCTCTCCTTCCAAATGTGTTACAGGTAGTAACAACCACAACTGAGAAGAAAGTTTATGTTGCTTATTGAGACAGTTGTTAAGTGAGTTTTACCTCATATTGCAACCTTTCTTTCCACAGTTGTTAAGTGAATCACTGCAGTTGTTAAGTTACTAACACGATTGCTAAATGAATCTGACTTCTCCACTGACTTTGCTTTTCAGGTCACAACAGGTGATCACATGATCTCAGGATATTGCAACTGTCATAAATATGAACTAATTGTCAAACATCTGAATGTTGATCACATGAACATGGAGATGCAGCAATGGTCTTAAGTATGAGAAACAGTCACAAGTCACTTTTTTCTGTGTGGTTGTAAATTTGAACGGTCACTAAATGAACTGTTGCATATTGTGGAGTACCTTCACTTAATTGCAATTGTTAATATGACAGAAGAAGAGTGTTATTAAAACATAACAAAAGTAACTACAGTAACTCTATTTAACTTTAATTACAGGTACACATAAGTACATTTTGGGTTTTGATCTGGTCCCATCCATTACTTCTTTTGAAGTTCTATCTCACCTAACCGAGAATAAGCTCTTCATTCATATTTGTAGGTGGAAACAATATTTCTGATGGAAACAAGGCTATTCAATATTTCTGAATGTGGAGTCTAGGAACAGGTGAAAATTTAGCTTAAGGATGCAAGCAGAGAAGGCTAAAGGAGCTGTATGTTTTTTGATGAGTGATATTAGAAATTCTCCACCTGAAAGCACTCTAAATCAGCCTAAGATCATCTACACAAAAATGATTAAATTCTACATCAACCAGTCTGTTCAGAGATATATGGGTAAACGATGAAGGACAGATGATAGATGTAAAAACATATAAAAACACACAAATTAGCCATCTCATGCTTTCCCTTTTTCAGAACATATGTTACTCCTTGCAGAACCCAGTCAAATTGTCCAATCAAAATAAGGTTCAAAATTTCCACACTAAAACACATTAAATGTTGAAACAAGGAAAATTCAGATGTCCAGTTTTTTAAAATAAACTTCATTCACCATTGTTTTTCAGATGTTAATTTGTGAATAAATAACATGTGGAAATTTAAACCACTAGTCATCCTGCCACTTCCATATTTTGCCATGATTAGAGAGATTTTAATTTTGAAGGGTATGTCTAACTCAAAATATTTTTTAAATACTCAGGCAAATTTCATTTATTTCTAAAGTACACCAACTCTACCACCCCTGCTGCCCATATTTATCCATTGATTATAGAGTTTCAATTTAAAAATAATTATTATGTAAGAGAAAAAAACTAAAAAACTAAAAACTGTGAAATATCAATGCAAATTACCATTGTATAAATGGAAATGGTAATGCAACAGATTCTTTACCTTACTGATACTGTATTACTGATTATTGGTACTGTTAGATCATCAGTAGTTACAGCATCCAAATTAAGTCAAAACCTAAGATATTTCCCAGATATATAAGAACTTACTTTCTCCAACAATGCATTTTGCCATAATCGAAATACATTGAGGTAGGTTCGGTCTCTGGCACTGAAAGAAGTGAAGAAAAACTGCAGAACAAAATGACAATTTACATGAAAAATATTGAAAGTAATCTACAAGTCAGTCAACCATATTTCAGATAAAAAGATATTAAGTCAGAGCCAACTGATTTTTAACAGTCTCTAAAAACGACTAAATTATACAGTCTTCAGCCATTTACATTTAAGTTCAGTCAGGATTACTATATCAATCTGGGTTTTTTTGCCTTTCTGAATCCAGGGTGCTTACTCCTAAGCAATCGGGCATACTCCAAATTTATATTCACATTACCCTAAATGTAAGTCTCAATAAATTTAACGGGTTCATAAGATCTAAATGGGTATATAAAAGATAGCATACCATGTAATTAAGTTGTAAGATGATTTGCTAATTATTACTCTTATTGTTATTATCCAATTTATTTGCCGCCCATCTCATGGCAATGCTAAACAACAGTATTTAAAAATGCATAACTTTCCTTTCCAGGTGCAAAATAATAAAGCATTTTTGGGGGTCTTACATGCACATGACTATTCTAAAAGCCTAGGTGCATTTCTAATTGGCAGAGGAAGAGTCTCAATGCAAAGTAGGCACTCACACATTCCCAAACATTATTTTATCCTTCCTCCTCCTACTTTCCTCAAAGCAACAACTTTCTTAGATGAGTTGGGCTGAAAGAGCATGACTGGCCCAAAGTCATCCAACTGACTTTTATGCCTGTCAGGACTCAAACTCACAGTCTCCTCATTCCTTAACAGTTTCTTAACCCTACACCAAACTGTTTAGCTTAGGACAGCCTTCTCCAGCCTCCTGGATTTATAGACTAGAACAGCATAGCTGGCTGAGGAATTCTGGGAGTTGAAGTCCACAAGCCTTAAAGGGACCAAGGTTCTGGAGACCTCTGGACTAGAACATCCTTCATCAGACACATAGTACAGGTAGTGCTCGACCTACAGCAGTTCATTTAGAGCAGCTGTTAAAAAAGTGACTTATGACCATTTTTAAAACTTATGACTGTTGTAGCATCCTCACACTCACGTGATCAAAATTCAGATATTTCCTAACTGACTCACATTTATGACGGCTGCGGTGTTCCAGGGTCATATAGATCGTCTTTTGCGACCTTCTGACAAGCAAAGTCAATGAGGAAGCGAGATTCACTTAACAACCATGCTACTAACTTAACAACTGCAGCGATTCACTTAACAACTGTGGCGGGAAAGTGGGTAAAATGAAACAAAATTCACTTGATAACTGTTTCACTTAGCAACAGAAATGTTGGGCTCAATTGCAGTCGGAAGTCAAGAACTACCTGTAATGGTCATGTCAAATTGGAGTAATGGGAACTGTAGATGTATAACTTTGGAGAGCATGATGAGAAAAAAAGATAATTTAGTGGTTAAGGCACTAGGCTAGAACCTAGGAGACCATGATCCTAGTTCTGCCTTAGGCATAAAGACAGCTGGGTTACCTTGGGCCAGCCACTCTTCTCAGCCCAGACAAGTAGATAATAGCAAGCTACTTCTGAAAATGTTGCAAGAAAACATCACTAACTAGTCAAGGCAGTCACCAGGAATCAACATTGACTTGAAGGCACATGCACACGCACGCACACACGCACACACTAAAAACTGGCTTTTTTAACAGCATGTCTGAAGGAAGGAAGGAAGGAAGGAAGGAAGGAAGGAAGGAAGGAAGGAAGGAAGGAAGGAAGGAAGGAAGGAAGGA
>JANHFO010004390.1:34472-46678 GCA_032468095.1 Pareas carinatus
ATTAAGGAGAAGCCTTTATCCCCTCTGTCCATGTAGTCAGACATTTCCTAACAAATATGCAGGATGTTGGAAATAAAGATTATCTTGAAAAGAAATTAGCATCATTGACCAGCACTAAGATTATCTTCTGATTTCATTATTCAAAGTACATTAAAAGGCTTACTATCCTTTTATCATAGGGAGCAAAGAAATGGTTCGGGTAATGAGGAAGAAAGGCATTGAGCATCACCCAAATTTTCGCGCAGTAAAAAATGTCCCATTCGACCAGTTCATCCAGTTATTGGCTCATGCGGGCTGCATGATCGGGAACAGCAGCTGTGGTGTACGAGAAGTTGGAGCATTTGGAACGCCTGTCATCAATCTCGGAACACGACAGATCGGGAGAGAAACAGGTATTTAAAAAGGGCAAAAATGGCATGGCACTGTGTTTCCTTGTTTCAAGTGAAAGCTTTCTATAACCATGTCAAATTCTTTAGTGAGACTAAGGAAGAACAGGTATTTTTCATACTATGGATAAGATTGCTGTCATTGCTCTCTTAGCTGGAACTTGAAATCTGAAGGGTGGAGAATGCTATCTGACAAACTGGAAGCTGTTGCCTATGTAGAATTGATACAGGTAGTCCTCAACTTACAACCACAGTTGGGGCCAGAATTTCCATTACTAACGAAGAAAATCGTTAAGTGAATTATGCCTGGTTTTACAACCTCTTTTGTTGTGGTTATTAAGTGAATCCCTGTAGCCGTTCAGTGAATCAGGCGGTTAAGCAAATCTGGCTTCCCGCATTGACGTTGCTTTTCAGAAGGAACTGGGAAGGTCGCAAATGGTGCTTATATGATCCCAGCACAGTGCAACCCATTGCAAATACATGCTGACTGCCAAGTTCCCAAATTTTGATCCCATGACCGTGGGGAGGTGGCAGTTGCCGAAAGTGTGAGGACTGGTTGTAAGTCCCTTTTTTTTCAGTGCTGTTGTAACTTTGAACGGTTCTAAGTCAAAGACTACCTGTAGTTAACATTCCTAGACAGTGTGGGCTTTTTTTCCTGAATATGGCAAAGCAAACGTTCTCAGCTGCCAGCCAAAATGTGGTCGGTGTTCAGGCTAATTTCCGCACTGCCAAGTCTACCATTGCACTAAACCTCTCTCTTTAGAACTTGGCATTTCCATGTTCGTCAAGTAGGCTGGTGCAGATGTGTGTGGTTTTATGTGGGAGGATTTATGGTTATGTCCTGCCACTTGAACAGCAGAGAGTAGCATAAGAGAGTAATCTCCATCTGCCAGGTGCCTAGAGAATGATGGTTGATTGGATAGTACACAAGGCCTAAGTGAAGACTTCCAGTAGAATTTATTTCCTGAATTGCGCTGTCATACTCCTCTCTTCCCAAACTGCTAAAGCTGCAAGGGAAATGGGGAGGGAGAATTTGAAACGTGGAATAAGGAACATTTTGCTCAGCTTATCGATAGAAATTGGGGAGACAGGTTGAGCAATTATTACCACTGTGTCTCTCTGGAAGCAAAACATTTTCTGACTTGAACAAGCTGATTAAAATTGTAATTTATAGTCAAGAAGACAAGACTAGGAAAGCAAGGTAAAATTGGAGGGAAGTCTTCTCTTTTCTGTATTTATTTTTCTCTTCCTGTGAAATAGGGAGCCTGCGTACTTGTATGATTTCCTTAACAGAGTACACTTCTTTGGATAATTGCTCTGTGCAGTTAAGGGACCAAATAATCATACTTACTCTATATTTTGATTTCAGTTAAGACTGAGAGTGTTGGAAAGATTTGTGCATAATATAATGAAATGCATTATTTGTCCATCGACCAAAATGAAAGCAAAATACACTTTATTTTTTTCATCCTTTTTATTATACCCTTTTATTAATTCATCTCTGCATATGATATTTTAAAATGTACATGTTGTCAGCATATATGAAAACCCGAACATTCTATTATTTATTCAACCAAGAAGCGAAGGAAACTAGCAATAATTACTGTATTTTTTGCTCCATAAGATGCACTCCCCCCCAAAAAAGTGGGGGGGGGAAGTGTGTGCGTCTTATGGAGCGAATACTTCAAAAAAGCGCAGGAGATCGATCTGTGGGGTGTCGGGAAGGCTCCAATTCGGCCCCGGAGCGCCCCACAGAGTGATCTCTGCGCAGCCGCATTCCAAATTAGAGGCCTCTGGGCGCCGTGCATCTTATGGTCGGGTGCGTCTTATGGAGCGAAAAATACGGTAAAATACAATTTAGGACATTTAATTGTTTCAATAATTATGTTAATATATTTGCTGCAATGCAAGAGGAACAAAGTCGGATTTTTAAACTATTTTTTGTCCAGTGTTCATTTCTTTTGCATTATGCAAGTATGCTTCATTTCAAATTCAGTTTCCTCTAATAGGATATTAATTGTTCTGGGGGGGATTTCATTCCTTTTTTGGAGGAGAAAATGTTCTTCATGTGCGGGATGCTGATTCCCAAGACAAGATAATTCGAGCTTTGTACATCCAGTTTGGGAAACAATACCCATGGTGAGTAAAGCCATATAAGTGAGTATAGGAAATATTAAGACACCAAGAGAAAAATATTACTATATTGTATGTTGCAAATTTTTCAAAGCTTTAGTTTAATACAAATAGGCTAATCCATGGCATTGAGAAAGTGTTTGTGTGATAAACTAAATAGTATCTTTGTATAAAGAAATGCTGTCCTACAGACTTAATGACAGTATGCATAATTCATTTTTCTGACATACGATATATCTGTTATCTTCAGATTTACTATTAGCATTCATCAAAAAAAAATCTTGCCTGTTTCTTCCCCTGAAAGATAAAGAGTATAGAGAACACTGGGCCCATAGATACATCTCTTGAAAAATCCTAGATTCCTTGCCCCCTAGATATTTTTTACATTAAAATAAACATTTACGCTGGCTTCCTATAGAACACTAATTTCTGTATCATCTTGATTTCTGAGAAAAGTCTTACAACCCAGACAGATTCCACAAGCTTTCTTAGAAAATAAAAATGACATATGACTGCATTTTGTATAGAAATGAATCGACCTGTTCAGGAAAAGAACAAAAGTAAAGCTGGGGAGGGTATAAGAAAAATAGTTCAGGAATGGAAGCTTGTAGGAATGGGAAATAGCATTTGGTAAATCTAAACGTCGTAACTGGTTATCTCTGTCACTTCAGCATTTAACAACAGGGCAGTTTTTTCTTCCAATGGTCATTTCGCAGATTGCCAATCCTTTTTGCTGGCTTTGTATTTTATTATAAATATGTATGGTGCTATATTTATTTTCATGAACACTCTTAAAAGAAGTACTTATGATTTTCCTTTCAATTTCCTTTGCTTCTTGAAACTTCCTTCAGTTGAACTGGAGTTCATTCTCTTTGAGGACATTTTAGTGTGGGATAAATAAGCAAATTAAAATAAAAACAAGTTATAGTACATATGTTGCCATTCATCTGTGCCTCGATGCTTAATTTAGAATTTGCAGGATGGATACCAAAGAACGAGAACACTAAGATAAATGCCAGAAAGGATAAATCTTGAAAAAGCTATTTAAAAATGGTCCGTGAATATACTTACAACATTAAACTAAGAATGCTCAGCATGGTGCTGGGATAATTAGTAAGATGGAAATTAATGTTTGTATTTATTTTCATTGGGTGGCTGAAGATCTGACTTTTACTGTATTCAAAAGTAAATGTGCAGAGAATTGCCATCTTAGTTTTTATTTTTAATGTTAATAGAATCATGGTAGCATTAATAATATGTGTACCTTTTTGCCAGCTGATCAACTTGAGTATATCGGATAACTATAGCATATTTGCTTTTTCCTATTCACAATTTGAATGTATAGGTTTGGCTTGTAAGATACTTTCATTTTGTTTTGAAATGTTATGATTTCTTTCATTGGATGTTGCAGTTCAAAAATATATGGCGATGGAAATGCTGTTCCAAGAATTCTGAAGTTCCTTAAATCTATTGACCTTGAGGAACCCCTTCAAAAGAAATTCTGCTTCCCCACTATAAAAGAAAGCATTTCTCAAGATATTGATCATATCTTAGAAACCCAGAGTGCACTGGCAGTGGATCTGGGTGGAACGAATCTCCGAGTCGCAATCGTCAGCATGAAGGTAATTCTAAATCAGAATAGTTTATATATCCACAGGGGGATGTGTTGCGGAGAATATACACAAATGATTTTATGTAATATAATCAATTCCCCTTTCGTATATAATTTAAAGATGCACCATATCCCTGTATGCCATCATACTAAAATGTGGCAGCTTCTTCTAAGAGTAGCATGTTGTTAATAAATTAGATATTCAGCGGGGAAAAACCAATACCAGAAGATATGGAGGAAGAAAGGAGAAAATATGCAGAATATAACACATAGACTTCTACAATAAATACTGATCAGTATCATTTCTCTATAAAATAAAACTTTTTTTAAAATATATGTTTTGATGTTCTATATGCAAAGTGATTAAGGCCCATTCACTATTTTTCAGTCTAACCTACCACATAGGGTTGTTGTGGAAGCAAAATGAGACTAGATCTCATATCATGGAGTCCAGGATAATAGGTGGAATATACATGCAACTAAATAATTACAATTTTCAAATGGAATTGCACTGTGGTGCAATTTAAACATTAGATGAATTGGTTTGAATGAAACAGTGATCTAACACCAAATGAAAATCTGTCATATGCCGATATATTCTGATTCAGGAAACACAGGGTGGATTATGTACAGTATGAAGGATTAAAAGAATAGTCACTGAGTATGAATTCTGTTCTTTACCTACTACACACAATATCCCCGCGTCATAGCAAACACTGCCTTGGAACGGCATATTCTAAAGCTATTCAAAGCCATTCGTAATTGAACTTTTTCAAAAACTATTTTTAACATAAGCATTGTAAAAATGTGCAGTTGATGGACATTGTTTAGCAGAGCCGTTTCTCCCTTTATGGTAATGGAGGAATGCTTTTTTTATATAGCACCTTCTGTAATGTTTAGGCCTCCTAAGAAGTTTGTCCTCTTAAAACTCTTGCTTGGCTCCGTTTTAACTGGTAAGATGAATTTAATTTAATTAATTATTAAAAGAAGTCTTAAACTTCTTGTTCTTTTCCTGTTGCAAAAGGCCTTAACTCCACCGTTTTCATCCCTTTTGCAGGCCAGCAAATAAGCTGAGATTGAGGTTGGGTGTGTGGTTTGTGTGGTCAGGAAAGTGCAGACACACCTACAGAGACTTCTCTTTTCATACAACTAGTCCTTGACCTAAGACCACAATTGAGCTCATAATCTCCACTGTTAAGTCAGACAGTTGTTAAGTGAGTCTTGCTCCATTTTACAACATTTTTTTTGCCACAATTGTTAAGTGACTCACTACACTTTTTGTTAAGTGAATCATGCAGTCTTAAATGAATCTGGCTTCCCCTGTTGACTTGACTTGTTCAAAAACACTGGGAAGGTTAGAAAAGATGATCACATGGCCCCGGACACTGCACTCATCATAAATACATGCCAGTTGCCAAGCATCTGAATTTTGATCACATGATTTTGGGGATGCAGTGGTTGTATGTGTGAAAACAGTGATAAGTCACTTTTTCACAGCTGTTATAACTTCAAACAGTCACTAAACAGATGGTTGTAAGTCGACTACCTATATAATATATGCTTGCTGCATGGAACACATGTCTCATGTCTTCTGTTTTGATTCTGGCTGATCAATAAGAGTTGACAAGGACTTGATGGCACATAGTCTATCACTCTGTCCCATATTTGATATCTTGTGGGAACAGCACTTTTTATGACAGTTGCAAGTACTTAGGAAAACATGAGGGTTTGATGAGCTTTCCTTTTCATTTAGGGTGAAATAGTAAAGAAATACATACAGCTGAACCCTAAAACCTATGAGGATAGAATAGAATTGATCCTTAAGATGTGTATAGAAGCTGCTTCAGAAGCAATAGATCTGAATTGCAGAATTCTGGGTGTAGGTAAGTTTAATAAGCATCATATTTTTTTGCTTGATGAAATGAAGAATTAGCATTGTGTCCCTAATGTTGTTGTGCATTTTAAATATAATAAAAGGAAATGTTTGCCAAGTGCTGAATTTTACAAACAGATATCTTAGTGCTTATGGACTGTAAAATGAATTAACATTGGTATTCAGTTCTCAGAGAGCCAGTTTGGTGTAGTTGTTAAGGCACTAGGCTAGAACCTGGGAGACTGGGAGTTCTAGTCCTGCCTTAGGCATAAAGTCAGCTGGGTGACTTTAGGCCAGTCACTCTGTCTTAGTTTTAGCAAGGACACTGGCATTGGCAAAATACTTCTGAAAAACCTTCCCAAGAAAACGGCAAGGCAGTTTTCCAGGCAGTCACCAGAAGTCAAAACAGCCCCAAAGCATTAAATAAATAAATAACATTTTCAACTTCCATGACAGATATATTTCATAATAAGTTGAACTTCTGTAGACCATTAGAACGTGTACATAAGACCTTTACTTATACTTTTCCCCTCAAAATTATAATAGGCAGAAAAGGCACTGATTAAGCATCAAGCATTAGATTGAAATAAGTAGAATAATTCCTGTTAATCACTAATTTTTTAAAAAATTTGTTCTGTCTTGTATTTTTTGTGCGATACTGTCTTGTACTTTTTTGTGTGATACTTATCTATGGATCATGTACAATGAACAGAATATGTGTGAATTTTGCCAATGGTGTCTCTGTATCTTCCTAGATAATGCAAATTTAAACAGCAAATTGTGGCGTGAGTTAACATACGATAACAATTCTTTACTTATTTGGAGGTTTACTGAAGAATTTTTACAGTTAAAAGTAATGTTAAAAAAAGAGCTGCTGAATTTCGTTGTTGAAGGAAGTTGTTCAGTCTTGTTTCTGAATGGGAAGCTAATACTTAACAAAGCTTTAAATATTAGAGTAATAGAGATCTGTCCTGTTTTTCATCTATCTTGTATTGTGCTGTGTGGCTCAGGCATTTCTACAGGTGGAAGAGTAGATCCCCGAGAAGGCGTCGTTCTTCATTCCACAAAACTTATTCAGGAGTGGAACGCTATTGATTTGCGAACACCGATATCAGATACCCTGCATTTGCCAGTCTGGGTGGATAATGATGGCAACTGTGCAGCTTTAGCAGAAAGAAAATTTGGACATGGGAAAGGAGTGGAAGACTTTGTAACCGTTATCACTGGGACAGGTATCAATTTCCTCCAACTTCCTTTAACACTTCAGTCTTGTTTGGAATCAAGTAATAGTTCCATCAATACTTATTCCAGTAATGTTATATTTATTGTAATAGATATGTGCAAATGGCAATAATCTCTATCCAGTCGTTGGATATGTGATTAAATCGCTTTAAATTGCCGAAATGTTAGATTTGGACAGGAAATTGAAAGTGTAAATAATAGGAAACTTCTCTTGTGTTTTCTCTTATTTTACTAAATTTAAACTAATGCAAACTACTGTGTAGTGACCACCCGATCTTCTTCACCGCTAAATCCTTGGCTTTGCACCTTCCATTGCACCGTGTGTCAGTTTAGAGGATAGTTTCCCTTGACTCACTCCCAATTCCAGAGTGTAAACATAAGGGGAAAAATGGAGTTCTACTTTGTTATTATATAGCATCCAAAAATTAAAAGTTTAACAATGCATATTTCCAGGTGAATTAGTCTATTATTAAAGAAATTAAGCATTTCCAATGTAAAAATGGGTTGTTTTCAAGTTAAATTGTTTTTTCAGTAGCAACACTTTACAACACTCTTCAGATTCATCTTTCATTTCTCCAGTAATACTGGCTAATGCTGACACATACCTCTGTCAGTGTGATGCATGCATAAATACTACCTTCAAAGACAAATGCTATAAAATAGATGGGCAGAAGTCGTCATCATTTACTCTTACGTATAAATGTTTTGCAGGAGGCATCAATCAACACTGGAGAAAAATTTAAAAAAAGTAGAATTGAACAGTTATTGTCTTCAAACAAAATATTAAGAGCATAATGTTATAAAGAGGTAGGGGGGAAGGACGCAAAACTGAATAATTGGAGCATTGGATAAACAAACAAACTGAAGGAATATCAAACAAGAATCGACCAAAAGAGAAAGGGTGATAAATTGCAAAAAATAAAATAAATTGGATGGACAAAGCGCCATCAAACACAGAAACACTTCAAAAAGCAAAACAAAAAAGTCTTGGCAATCAAGTGTGATTGCATATTTGCCTTGGATAAATGATTCCTTTGGAATGCTACATATTTTCTTGTCTTCAGAATTCAGTGACAACGCCCTGATTTTTTTCTTTCAGGGATCGGTGGTGGAATCGTTCATCAAAATGAATTAATTCACGGCAGTTCTTTTTGTGCTGCTGAGCTTGGACACATTGTGGTAGCCCTGGATGGACCACAGTGCCTGTGTGGGAACCATGGCTGCATAGAAGCATACGCTTCGGGAATAGCCTTGCAGAGAGAAGCTAAGAAATTACATGATGGTAAGTAAGGTGCCATTACTGTTATTTATGCCCATGTTCACTAGTTGGATGTGCATAAGTGTAAGTAAGCCTAAAAAAAGTTCACATACAATACACGTTACTTAATAACCACACTATATTAAGGTAGCAGAATGCATTCTTCTGCTTTTTATATGTGTTAACTTTGTTTCCCAAAACCAAACTAATTAATGGAAGCTTCGCTGAAAAGCAAATCTAATAGCGTGCCAGTATGCACACTGACTATATATTAGGTTCTTTGATCAAGATATACAGGTGGTCCTTGATTTACAGCCATTGGTTTAGTGACCATTCAAAGTTACAGCAGCACTGAAAAAAGTGACATGAGTGTTTTTCACATTTAACTACCCCATGGCAGCATCCCCATGGTTACACAATCAAAATTCAGATGCTTGACAACTGGTTCATATTTATGGTGGTTGCAGAGTCTCATGTGATCCTTTTTTGACCTTCTGACAAGCAAAGTCAATGGGGAAGCCAGATTCACTTAAAAAGCCCTGTTATTGACTGAAATAAACAGCTGTGGCAAGAAAGCTTACAAAATGGGGCAAAACTCAATAAATGTCTCACCTAAAAACATAAATTGGGCTCAGTTGTTGTCATCAGTCATAACCTGTATATAATAGCTCTGACCTGAAAATGTTGTCTCTTTGTTTTCTCTAGATGGAACATGAAAATGCTTTATTGCAATATATCCGTCACGTGCTAATGAATAAATCCACTTAAATATATTTTCTGCTTTTCTATAGTTCAGACTAATCTGATTTCAAGCACAACTTTGAAAAAGTCAGATGAGTCTGCCTGCAATCCTGAACAGAAGAAAGTTTAAAACATAAGAATATTAAACAAAAATCTGAAATAAAGAGCAAAAACCTAAATAAAGTTTTGATTTTAGAATGTTATAAATAGAATAAGAGTCCAGATAAATTGGAACACCCAAAGCTTTACAATAAGACTTTAGAATTAATTACAAACTGCAAACGTGCAGGAAATAGATCTCTTGGGTAATATAAGGCACAACATAAATGAGCAATTTCATGATTTCAAAAATTGGACACTAGAGGGGACTAAAGGTTTTAGATAGACGAAAGGCATGAAGGCCGGTGGATGGTGCAAAACATTTTGTCAATAAAAATACTGAAGGAGACTTGAAGAATGGAATTAGATAATAGTAGCCACAATATCAGCAATGTTAGTAATCATGTCTGCTTCTATGAACAGACTATGAAGAAATATCAGATGTAAAATAAACTATCTGACAAGATAAAGATTGTATCAAAAGGGGATTTACAGCTGACGGGGAGTTAATGATTTAGAAAAGGAACTTGTATTAGAACTACAACAGAAATTGTCTGAGATTTTAAAATTTAAGAGAAATATATAACTGCAAACCAAGAAAGTTCTGGATTTAGGAAGATTTTCTCTCTGTATCCTTCCAATTTTAGTATATGTGCTGCTGAAGCGAGCACTGGTTTAGGAAGATTTTATTGGATTAGGATTTTAAGAGGCTTGCTAAAGCCTTGAAGTACTCTAGGTGATAGGACAAAAAAGAAATGAAGATAAATCAAATCCTATCATAATATCTGAATGAACTAAATATTAAGATTGTGGAAATAAAAAGAAGTAATGTAATGGTGGTTTATTTCATCAAAATTAGAGCAAGATATATATTATTACTTCTGGCTACCTTTCACTATTGGCTGATATCAGGCCTGAAAATATGATCTTTTATGAATTTTTTGTAGATAAGAGATAGGGTATGGAATAAAGAAATAAATGTAACTTCAGAGAAAGTTAGATTTATTTATAGTTGCTGGAATGAAGGTTGGATGTTACTTCATTATATATTTTTCTTTATTATATTCGTTTTCTTTTTTTTACACTTTTTACTCCTTTCTATTCTCTAGTCTTTCTTCAAGTTTAATCTACATTACATTTTTATTACATTATAATACTGTATATTACATATATTATAATTAAAAATCTTAATAAAATGTATTCGTATATGTGGATATTACATGCATTTATAGGAAATTGCATGAATTATATATGTAAATGTAAAAAGAAAAAAGAAAGTGGATTTCCTTGGCCATGCCAATTTAAGGACTTTTTAACAACTTAAAGAGATAATATTCAGCATCAGGAAATTTAGCGTTAAATCTGCATTTGCATTGCTTAGTCAGTTTTCTAGTTAAAAAAAACTAAATAGATTAGGTCTATACCTGATACAAATTTATGTGAAATCAATTTACATCTGTAGGAAACCAGTGGGATTTTATGCCAGAAAAAAGATAAAACTTCATTTATGAAAAAAGCTACACCAAAATTAATTTTATTGTATTACATAAGTAGATAAATGTCATAATCAGCATTGTCTGTTTTGCCTCTTAACTACTAATTCTGTTTTCTTCCATTTTTTTCTCTAAACAGAAGATTCATTATTAATTGGAGATATGTCTATGAAAAAAGAAGATACAATAACTGCTGCACACCTTATTCAGGCAGCAAAACTAGGAAATTCAAAAGCTGATAATATTGTTAGAACAGGTAAAAATGCAAATATAAGACTGAAATCTTTGTTAGAAGATTGTTTGCCTAGTGGTAAATATTGCTACTGCTATAACATCATCTTTGTTTGCCTATGTTATAAAACAATACCAAAAAATAGTCCTTCTCCTGATATTTTTAAATTGCTATTAATTGTGTTGTTTGTTTTTAATTGTCTTAATTGTTTTTTATACGGCTGTGCACTGCCCTGGGTCCCTTCGGGGAGAAGGACAGTATAAAAATGTAAATAAATAAAATACATAAATAAATAAATAAATAATATTTTAAGTTTCCTTTCAAAATACAAAGGCAGGGGGAAAAAACAGAAGAGGCAAGATTAGGAGGAATATATGAAATTTTTGCACAATTGTATTGAAGACGATTCTCAAATTACATTTTTTATTTATATTTCTTGTGTTAGTGGGTCACTGAAATCGTGTCAAAATTGGACTTTCGAGCCGTTTAAATTCTGCTGAGGCATACTTGCTATCATTTCTAATCCTTGAAAACTTAAAAGGGGTTTCACTGAAACCTGTTTGTGTAATCTGAATATATTTTAATAAGTTAAATGAGGACAACTGGACCAAGGTCTATTAATCTGAAATGTTTTGCTTCCTATTCAGGAAGCTTCATCATTCAAAATAGAAAAAAATAAAAACTTTTAAAAATACTTTTGGCCTGCATGATTGAGTCTTCATTGACATAGTTTGAATGTACAGTAAAACCTTGGATTTTGAGAGTAACTTAGTCTGCGAGTTTTGCAAGATGAGCAAATATTTTTAATAAATTTTTAACTTGATAAACGAGCGATGTCTTGCATTACGAGTGTAGCAGGGCCCAATGGAGGACGCCCAACAGACAACCAGCAGTTTTGCACAGAGGGAAGTCCAGGAGCTCAGCTGAGCTGCACAAATAGGAACAGCCAATCAGCTATTTCGCACAGAGGGAAGCTCCAGAGCCCAGTTGAGCACCAACAGCCAAATCTGCTTGTTTAAAGTGTTTTCAGGGTTTTCTTCCAGAGCCAGATTAAAGATCACTGGTGGTGGAATTGAAAAGATCTGAGCCAGCTGCTAAAAAGACTGGGGTGGGGGGGTGCAGATTTTAATTATCTTT
>JANHFO010004390.1:56399-67268 GCA_032468095.1 Pareas carinatus
AGGAGAGTGGGTTTATCAAGAATCAACTGTACAGATGCATAACCTGAGTCCGTGTAATGTGCAAACTTGACAATCGGCACACAATCTCATTACCCATACACTGAGTTCTGCATACAGTATAAATTAAACGTTCCACAATACATCGGCAGAGCAAGTGTAATCCATGCAGAAGCTCCCAGGTGCAATCCCGAGCATTTCCATATAGGGCAAGGAAAAAGATTCCAATCTGAAATGGAGCGCTACTAAGGAGTCCGATTTGATGATACTAAGGATCTATATAAGGCCATTTCTAATGATTCTATGGACACCAATACAAGTAATCAGATTGGCATGGTATGCTAAGATTGGTATTCAGTTGCCTTCTTAACAGTTATTTGCATTTTTTACAAACTATAGCATGAAACAAACGCTATTTTCAACGCTGCAGAGAGAAAGCAGAAATTAGCATGAAAAAAAGAAGCCATAGCCCTCATGCCTGAAAATGCTATGGATCTAAAGGCTGGAGCAATGAAGATTGAAGAAAGGCCAAGGAGAAATCTGCTTTGTTTCATCTTCACTCATGCGCACATTTTGTGCTTAGTGACATCACCACAAGTATTGTCCCTTCAATACTAGCGTTCTGCTATGTTGCTCACAAATACGAAAATTATTTTCTGGAACTAATTGAAGCAGACTGTGAGCTCTGAACATAAGCAAATGCAATAAGCAGACCTAATTATGGGAAAGGGGAAAGGGGAAAAAACTACTCCCGTAGTGTACAGGGGAGGAGGGGGGAAGCAATGAGATGAACTTATGAAGTTCAGCACTGGTCACAAGTATGATTGTATTTTACAAACACCACTGATGACAAGGGTCACTACAACACTGCTATTTCATGGGACAAGACACTTAAGGGGCAGTGAAGAGTTTACTTAACTGTTCTAGGCTGTAGCAAGGATGGTTTATGTTTGTGCTTAAAGGTGAAGAAAAACAAAAAGGAGAGTTTAAGTCAGATAATAGAAAAGGAAAATGAGCATAATGCAGATGGCAAGTAAAGCTGGCCAGACATGCAGCACTATCAACATTCAGGAACAGTGCCTCCAGAATTTATTTTACAATAGCTGCACTACAGGCACTTTCCCCCCAACCAGTTACAGAAAACAGCCTTTCTGCCTGAGGTTCAATTGCAAAAATCAAAGGCAGACACCACCTGTAAGTTCAGCATTTCATAAGTTAAGGGGCTTTCTATTCTAGGTCATCTGCCAAACTTCTATAGCATTGGGGGAAAGTTTCAGTACTAAATTCAGAATAGAAACAGACATGAAAAATTCATCTGCCTGTCAAGGACTGCTATGCAACTCTTCCAGATTACACAATGAATCTGAAAACACTGTAGGCAATTAAGGAAATATAAATCATAGTGAAGGACAAAGGACCCCAAGCTCCAACACAGTTTAATCAATATTTCTTTTTCCTCAATTCCTGGCAGATCTACATTCAACTACAACTTGCTCTGTATAGACAAGGAACAGCAACTTTCCCATCTCCTGAACTTGTCATTAATGGGGTTTTCAAGCAGGAAGAAGGAAAAGTGTGTTGCAAATTGCTCATGCCTTTCTCTTGGGTATCTTTTGAAAGACAATTAATCTATCAAAACATCTATTATAGTATCCTGTTTTGTCCATCCGGACTAGCACCAGCTAACAGAAGTATCACAATTCTAGCATGTGCATTGAGGAAAGAAAACATTTGATTCTGAACAATAAACATCCAGAAATATAGAAGTACCTTTTATCCAAACTTTTCAGAGTATAGAACTGGAATATGAATAGAAAAGCAGAAAAAGGTATCCCACTCTTTCTGAAACAAGCTTATTTTTTCATAGGAGAGTCGTGTAGCTAAATATTACCTAAAATTACTAGAACTAAATCCTCTATCAATGATATTTTATGACTCTGAATGAATACTCTCATTCTATATTTTATATGTGGAATATGTACAAAATTACCTTTTCCCATTTATTTTCATTTCTTGTTAACCACTGCAATAGTTTTACACCTAGTGTAGCTATAAAGGAACTGCTTAAGTACTTCTTATTATTTTATATTCTTGGGTAACTTAATCCTAAATGGTCAAATATGTGAACAGTATAGGAGAAAAGTACTCAGCTGTAAGAAAACAAATTAATGCTTTCGGTTACTAAATATTTAGTTTAATAAAATTCAGCTGTACGTACTAGGCAGTTTAATTTTAATTAGCATGAAATTTAAGACAGGTTTGCTTATTACAGAATTTATGAAATCAAACACTGATTTGGAAAAGTTCAATTTACTTTTCAATTGCTATATTTCACCTATTCCAGCATTATCTATTAATTTTCATGTTTTCACAATTCATCGTTATTCCAAATATAAATACACTCTATTGCGTAACTCAAAGCAAACCATGAGTTATCTGACATCTCCAGCATTTGCTAAATAGTAAAAACATTTTTACACTTTTAGTACTATATTCAAAACCCAACAAGAAGCAACAACAAAACTATGGAATCTCTTCCCGTAACATTGGAAAATTGTTCTTCCTTACAATTTTATTTGACACCTCTACCGTTCTGATTAAAAGGATTTCAATTATTCAATGACTATATGGCCAGAGGTCAATCCTTGGATGCTATTACTATTGTTTATTTTAACTGCATGTAATATAAACATTGTTCGTTCCTGTTCCTGCCCCTCCCCCCCAGAGTCAGATGTCTTCTTCCTATTTTGCTCTATAACAGGGTATGTCTCTCTGCTTAGGGGTACTGGGATCATAATAACCCTCAAAGAGATTAAAAATGTTAAGTAAAACAGATGGATCAGAATATAACCAGTAGTTAGGCAACATACACATAACCGATCACGTCAGCGAAGGGTTGTTTGTAGAAAGCTTCATCTGCCACCCTAGATGGCAAGTAGTCCACAGAAGAGGCAAGCAGACAGAAGACAAAGAGAAAAGAATAAGCAAAAGGAAACATAGCCAAGTAGAATTAAATTTCACATGATTAACATGCAGATTAATCTGATCCTAGAAATACTTAGAAATTGTAAGTGAAGGAGGGAAAAACATGTGAGAAATATGTGTCAAGGAATAAATCAAACAGTTAAGAAATAACTTAGGTCAATGAAGGTAAGTTAGTCCCTTGTAGAAAACCAAACTTATACAAACATCCCAATTACTCTCTGTAAGTCTTCAGGCATTGTTTTGCACAATACAACTTTAAACTACAGGTATCTTGGTAAACTAGGTTATAAACAGTTAACAACTTCCGGTTCCATCATCTCCGCTGAAGATGAGGCAGCCGGGGCTCCGGTCACCAAAATTTTGTTTCCCCTGAATTTGGGGGCATGTGAAATGCCTGGTCACACCCTGGAAGAGTATCCGAAGGAGGTTGAATAGGGGTTCGTGCTAGACGACGGTCAGCACGAAAGAGCCTGTTCTTCTCCCTTTCCCTGTTGGGAGAAACAGCGTACACATTTGTGGTGCCATTTAGGGGAAAGTTAGGCACGCTAAGGCCAACATTCACTCACGGAAGCAAGCAGATGAAGAAACAGATGAAGTAAACATCCAGTCAGGTGAGAAGATTTTAGATTTGAAAATTTACTCTCCTAAAGTGTTGTGTGCTTGAGTAGCAGAGGAAAATAGAGGGCTTTTGCTCCCGCCCTTGGTTTATGTTGAAAAAAAGGAAATCTCCTCTAGAGAGCAAGCATTTCTAAATCTTTGAATCCCCTTCTGGCTAATATAGTAAAGAGGACATTCTATTTGTCATCTTTGCAGTTCATTTTTACCACAAGACTCAGGAACTATGGAGGAAGAAGGCTAAGAAGCAACTGTGACTTCCTGACTGAAAACCACAGTAATTGCTAGAGAAAATAAATCCATTTATTGAACTGGCTGTAAAGTGAACTGTTAAAACACAGCAACATTTTAACTGCTTCATTCAGAAATATCTAATACTGATCATAATGAAAAATCTTAACTCTCATTTTTCAGTGTTTATCCCAGACTAACTGCAAGAGGCCTAATCCGGTATGTATGTATGTGTGTATATATACATATATACAAATACATTATATAACCATAACAGTCTCTCTCTCTCTCTCTCTCTCTCTCCCTCACACACACACACACACATTATACCCCATAACATGCACAATCAGACATATAATAACACTGTCATTTAGTCTTTGGGAAAGGGTTGAAACAGTCTCTATTATTGAAAATTGTTCTTCAATGGCTCTAGCAAAGTCATGGTAATCCTTATTTTACATATAACTTCATCTATATAAAGCAAAAGAAGGGGGAAGGGGGAATGAGAAAATCCTTATCCTCTCTAAAATTTTTTAGAGAGGCTATTGTTTGCAAGTTATAATTAGCATAGAACCAGTATCATGTCAGCAAAAGAATATCAATGAAAAAGGTATGCCAAAATTCAGTTACTAATCTTTAACTGTATCATTACCTGTTATTTGCTTTTGTTTTCTGTAGCTGCTCATCTTGTCTTGCATACCACTCCTCCAATTCCTTTATTGCTTTTTCCTTCCATTCTGCTTCTTGCTTCCGAGAGTTTGCATCTTTAAAAAAGTATTCACACAGACAAGTACTTTATACACAAAATATCTAGTCTTTGGGATTAAATAAAGCTAAGATTCTGAACTTCTATTACCTAAAATTATGGAGATCATAAAACTTCTAGGAGATAAAAATCAATGGAAGATAGACAATTTACCACTTAGATTTTGTGAATGATTATTAATGGAAGTAAGCACAAGGGCTGGAATCAATTTCAAGATTAATAAGAAGTACAAACATATTAATTCCTTTCTGAAATGGAGCAAAAAATGAAACCAGATCCACCACAGCAATGAAGTTCATGATCTGGAATAACTCTACAAGAATAATGAAATAGTTGGTCACATATTCCAGTTTCCTAAGACTTAAAAAAAATTGGTTCCATTTTAGAAATATTAATGTTCTTTCAAAAATTAAATATTGTACATAGGACAATGAATGCTATGCAAAATAATCAGGAGAAAAACACTACGCATGCTAGAAAAAAAGAGTCACACAAATGGATTATTTCTAGAATTTGAAATTAATTGGCAAGAATGGTTATTATATATATGCTCTATTTTAACAATAGATCTACCCTATCTTCTGTGTCTGAACAATTGTCTCCTCTCTACCGAATGGACAGGAAGATATAGTCAAAAGGGAGTCAGGATGCATTCATGGGAGATGACCAACAATAGCAAATGAAGCATGCCTTGCCTATGGCTTGCAATTCAAGGATAACTGACAATATCACTGCTCCAACAGTCCTTACTCAGTTCAAAATACAGTTCCCATTAACAGTTATGTGATGCTGAAAATTAGATTCTTACCAAGCTCTTCTAGGCGCTCCCGTTGCTCTTCTCTCCATTTGCGAATGCTTTCTGGTTCTGTCTGCAGACGATCAGCTTGAGAAATAGCAGCGTAGCAATCTGAAGGACCATTGCTCTCCTGATCCAGACAAATAGGCAGCCATTTGTATAATCACTCATGAATAAAAATACAGTTCTAAGGTATTGTTAGCTTTGCTAGGAAAATGTAAGAAGAGACAAATGGATCAACAATGAAAGGTTATTTGTAAAGATTTTGGTAATATATAGCCTCTGTGGAAAATGAAGCATTAAATGGGAGATGAAAGCAGGGTTTCTGGGTTTCAGTCTTTTTTTTTTTTAAAGTACCTTTTGGCTGCCAGCTTAAATTATGAAAAAGCAAGACAATCTCATCTTTTGCTGAACAGAGAAGAGGCAATACTAATAACAGTATTTTGCTAAAGAAATATAGGTGAATCCTAGTCATCTGTAGGAAATAGAGACAATTATGTCCAATTCTCGAACACTGCCTGGATAAGTCCATGTGAGCTTTTTGGCAAGATATTTCAGAAGTGGTTTGCCATTGCCTCCTTCCTAAGACTGAAAAAGAGTGGCTGGCTCAAATTCACTCAGCTCGGTGCCCAAAGTGGGACTAAAACTCACAATATCCAAGTTTTTACCTTGATACTTTAACCACTACATCAAATTGGTTTCCAAATATTTACCATGAATACATGATGAATCTTCCAGTTAAAATAAACATATCATATGTCTTTCCTTATTATGTGAAAACTATATTGGGCAGTATCACCTCTTTGAGGGTCAGCATATTAGGCAAGTATAGGAGATACTTTGCCAATTGTCTAGTCCAACAGATAGTTATCACTATCTGTTATTGACAAATAATAAAAGAATTTGCATATGTGATAATCAAGGTGCCTTGTCAGCTTTTTAGCTGACTCCCCCTCTCTTTTTTCTGTCAGCATATTCCTAGCATAACCTCTTGTATTCCAGGGAAACAATAAGAGAAAGTTTTAGGAATTTTTACAGTCACATAACTTCTTACTCTTGTACTCATGCCAAGATTCAAAGCAAACAGGGAGTGAGTTGTTGAGATACAGATGAAGGAAAACTGAAAGAATTTCTTCTGCTCTTTTAAGAATACTCAGTGACTGGGCCTTTTAAATTTTGGGTATCAGTTGAAAACTTCAGGATTATGTGGGTTTAATATTGAGGTGCCGGACAGGAGACAAAGCTCATTATCTGGAGTTCGGTTCGATCAGTGGTGACCATTCTTTTTTTCTTTTCTTTTTTTTTAGGTTTCAAGAAGATCTTTATTTTACAAATATTTTTTTCAACAATCATGACAAGATAAATTCATACAATCGCAAACAAATGAGCATCAAAGATCTTTAACATCTTAGTTTCTTTTTCTTCATCACCTTGCCTTTCTTCTTTACTTCCTTCTCTTTGTCTTATTTCTTCTTTCCCTCCTTCTTCTCCTCTTCTTTCTTTTTCTTTCATTCTTATTTTATCACCAATCAATTTCTTTTCAATTTAATTTTACATACATTTTTGTCCAAATACACTACTTTTTCTTATTTACTATATTTTCTTTTAATATTACCTTTCAAACTACTTTTCATGCCTTTACATATCTTCCATAATTTATAATTTCCTAATTTCCCCCAAAATACCAAAAAGCAATAGCTGAAATTCTTACATTTTGTTTGGGAACAGGCATACCCGGTTTTAGTGTTTACTTCAATTATAGAGTGGTGACCATTCTTATAAGTAGAATTTCACTTACCTGGTAAATATCGCCATTCGTCACTCCATCAATTATATCTGAAGAAGAAGAAATGGTCTACATTAACTTTCTTGGCAAACAAATCTTTCTTTACAAGTACGAATATGCAAGAAAGTAAACTAAAGAATGTGGCTTTATTTACAAGCTTTACCCTCTCAACCGGAAATTGAGAGGCTATATAAACTAATAGTAAAGACAGCCCAGCCACATGTGTCTCTAGGAGCAGGAACCATAGTTATACAAAAAATTCAAATAATTGCCAGATTTTCATACGGACCACCAAACCTTTCTCACAAACCAACAGTGGTCCCCCGCCCACAGGTTGGCAACCACTGATCTGAATGGAAAAACCCAAAATAAAACCACTGGCTGCAAAAACCCTCCAATTAGGAGAAAGGAAACAAACGGTGTCGGATAGTTTGTCCAATCACAACCTGCTACCCATCCTGAATTTAAATATGGCAATAAATCTTAAATAACTCACATAAAACTTAATATTTTTAAAAATCACTCTTTAGTGAGCGCCTAGATGGAAAGACGAAGGTATGTAGGAAATTTCATATTCCTAGCTTCAATAGTTTGGGAGATCTGGTGATGTGTAATTGAATGAGTCATTTTTGGCTTTTATATTTATAGATTGAATGCACTCTTTTCTTTTTATCTTAATCTTTTAATTTTAAATTGGTTGAGTTCTTGAGGCTAGCAAGGAAGCGCCTGCCCCACATCTCCGTGCAGATTGATTGCGCGCTTGAGTCACCCGATAGCACCCAGACAAGGCTTGGCTCGCCCAGAGGAGGTCCAGTGTAGCTGGAAACGCCACATCCCTTCCCATGGCCCTAGGGAGGGAACAGGGACACACTGACCATGACCCCTGCCCTCCATCCCCCAGCAGCTGCCACCAAATTAAATGGAGGGGGCCATGTTGGAGAGCAGCATAGGGAAACTCCCCCCAAAAAAACAAAGACAGCAGTTTCGGCTGCTTGATTGGGCATGCTGGAAGAGGCACTGTGGCTGCCTCAGGACCCCTTACCACCTTTCCCTGCAGCCACGTAACTTGGCCAAAACTTCAGCAGGATCCAACAGCTGTGTTCTGTGAACATGTGCAAAAGCACAACATAGCAGAAACTCCTGTTAGGTACTGACTGTTCGCAGAAGAGGGGGCAGCCCCCCCCCAGATTTCTGCACCCTGGTCCAGGGGCCAGCCGAGGGTCAGGCTTCCGGGAAAATGGGAGGGTGATTTTCTGAATTGAGGCAGCAGAGAAATGGGGAAAGGCCAGGAAGAGTTCTGTGTAACTTAGAAACCTCAATTTGTAAGATAGAGCGTGGCCTGCTAGAGTAGCAAGCGAGAGAGGTCTTCCAGAGCATGCAGCGCCGGAGCACGATCCACCATATTAGTGGGCAAGAGTGCCCCCCTGGAGCACGTCTCCCCCCTCCAGCGTGGCCCGCCAGAGCACAGTGAATTAGAGCAGTCTGCCCAAAATTTATGTTATTGAGACATTTGTTATAAGCTTTTTTAATTTTGTTATATTAAATAGGTGCCTTTTATATGAATAAAATGGAAGTTCTCTGATCATTATTTTACAAAAATATGTATCTTTTTAAAAAAATTCATGTCAGTGGTCTGTGAGATTTAAAATTATGAATTTGGTGGTCCCTGGGGTCCAAAAGGTTGGAGACCAATGTTTCTAGTCCAACCCCCTGCTCAAAAAGAAACCCCTATCAATGGGAGTGTAGCAAACATCTCAGAAGAGACCCTCCCTAGTTTCGTAAACTGTAAAGGCGATGTAGGGGAGAGATGTATTTTCAGACTTACAAGATTCTGTTAATGTAACCTCACCATAAATTTGGAACAAGTCGCAAAGGCAAGGCTGAGCATCCATCTTGTGAGTCTGAAACGCAGAGATTTGTGAAGTTAAAGAAGAACAAACATCGGTAGGCCCTATAGATCCACCTTGGCAGCCTGGCAACCCCTCGCCCCCAAGCATTTCATTTTAAGCTATGAGGCTTCATCCCAAATGACAGAAACTGCTACCAATTCTTCCTGTCCTCTCTACATCACCAAGTACACCGGGAACAAGAAACCGCGTTTTCCCCCTTGCCCTCTAAAATGCAGATCGACAACAGCCGAAATTGGAGATTGAAAGTAAAAAGAAAAAGAAAACAGAGACAGAAGAGAAGAAAAACTCATCCTTCAATCTGTGTTGCAGTTTTTCAATATATTCAATTTTTATCTCCTCGCTCAGGGCTCCATTGTCAGCACAAGAAAAGGATACCAAGTTCAGCGCCTACATCAGCAATAATCAAGCTCCATATATTACTGTTGGGAGCTGGTTGCCTTTTCAGTCGCTTAAAATGATCCCCCTCCACCCCAAAACCATCACTGTGGCATAAATATCACAGCGAAATGGAAACGGTCCAGCTATGCATGCATTAAGGCAGAATCGTTCGCCTTTAAGACCGGTTGGACTTCAACTCCCAGAATTGTCTAGGCAAACCATGCTGGATGGGGCATGCTGGGAGTTGGAGTCCTCAAGTCTTAAAGCTGCCAAGGTTGGACAGCCCTGTATTAAGGATTCGGATTGTAACAGCACATGGACGACTTAATTAAGGCGCAAGAGTTGTAAGGAAGGAAAATGGAGCAAGGCCATTAAGCTAAAAAGATTAGAGTTATAGAAGCGGGTGGAGAAGGAGGCAGTTGTTTAAAACACTGGTATTTGTGATATTAAAGCGTTTTATGTTTATTCTTTAGATTGAGTCTTATGAAACCCTAGGGTTCCATGAGGAATTGAATGAATTCTGCAGAAAAACCATTATACAGCAGAGCTTGACATATGACTAAGCACTTAGTCACCATTCAAAGCTACAATAGACCCTCAAAAAGGAACTTATGACCCAGATTTGAACTTCTGATGCCAGGGTCCCCCTTGAAGTCCATATGACTATATTTTGGGTACTTGGCAATCAGTCTACATTTATGGACTTTTTTGTTTAAAGTCCGTAGCAGCCAGAGCAATCTTTGAGTTGAGCTAGATAGTCTTTTATGGGTTTTCTTGTAAGGTCTTATTAAGCCGGTCTTGAATTCACTCCTTTGAAGACAACACTGGCGTGGAAGCAAAACTCTTTCCTCAAAATTTTCAGGGAATGGCTCATGTGGGTGAAAGATTAAGTTTTCAGGGAGGGACGGAGAACACGAATTGTTTCAGTTATATAAGCTGGGCTAGTTTTCCTCTTTTAGAAGTCTCAAAGATGTCAAGAACCACATTCCAGAGCCCAGCAGTCTCAGCTGAGAAAATGCTAGATGGTATGTGTCGTTCCTAAACCATAGTCTTCTCCAGCTTGAGGAACTTTCATAACTGTGGGCTTCAACTTCCAGATTTCCTAGACCATTCAGGCAGTGCTCGACTTACAACGCTTCATTTAGAACAGCAAAGCGTTTTACAAGTTTGGCAAAGAAAGAAAGGGAGTCTCGGATGGCCATTTCTAGCTTATTTGCTTTCGCCGGTGAGGCATTACCCTCTGATGGGATTCAAACCTGGGCTGGATTACATGCTAGGCTAATGTCTTAACCACTGAGCCACAGGTTCTTCCTCTCTCTGACTGCTTGCACCAGGGGATCTATGTGAACAGAGGTCTCCAACCTTGGTCCCTTTAAGGCTTGTGGACTTCAACTCCCAGAATTCC